>JAUJYU010000276.1:0-15014 GCA_033995675.1 Nothrus silvestris
TATTATGAGATTATTATGAGATTATTATGAGATTATTATGAGATTATTATGAGATTATTATGAGATTATTATTCAATCAAAATAAAGTCAAATAATGAAAATTAAGTGCGAAATTAGAATTAGTAGAAAAATTAACATAAAGTGAATTAGATTCTTAAAATATAGCTTTATTTTGTTTCACACGCGTTACCAGTCGTGAATTTGGTAGGGATGCCATATGTAATTTTCAAATCCCAGGACAATTTACCTGAAAAACCGGGAAAAATCAGGACAAATTTACTTAAAAACCAGGACAAAAACCAGGACGTAAAAACTGTTTTATTAATCAAATTTACAATATTTTTAAGATATTTCTATCAATATATTCAAACATTTTTCAGTAATAATATTTTTGACATAAAACTTAGGTTATGATTGAGAATCTTTCAAGTATTTTTGAGAAGAAGAGATTTTTGATAAAAGGCTAGAATTATTTTTAATATAATTATAAAATTCAATACAAGTCATCTTAATATTATATTTAATGGTTACCAAAGATTTTATGGTATCCAAATTCAGCCTATTCCTTTCATCTGTCCATTGAGTATTAATTAAATAAAATAATCGTTCGATATTCGCATTGTGTGCAGGAATTGCAAATATAAATTCTGTTATCTTCAAAAATTCTGAATAGAGATCTCCAGATTTACAACTTTTGAAGTATGAAATCCATTTTTCATGAGCTTTTAAAGTATTCCATTTGGGATCTGAATCAACAGAAAAGTTAACAAACTTCTGTAATCTTATGTTTTGGTTAAAAATGATTGATTCGTTTATATCAAGTGATTTGTTCTTCAAATACTTCAAAGTAATTTCAATTTGTTGATAAGTGGGAGTATTTTTATTTTCTAACTTCATCCAACTAAAGTTAGAAAATTCTAGTATATCACCACACCATTGATCTAAATAATTAAAAGCTGTCGCGTAAAACTCACTTATTTCCGAATAAAATAATTGCAAATTACTTTCGTCAATATTTTTCAATAAAGTTTTAACTTTCAAAGTAGCAAAATTTTCGACACGGCGTATATTGAGAACTTCTTTTACACTTTCAATTATATCACAGATCTCTATAATTGAGTTTTTTGAATCACAAATTTTCAAAACTGAGTCATGAAATAAATGCATTTGACTTTGTATGAAAAATAAATAAATTTCACTTAAAGGACTAGTGAAAAATGACTTGAGCACATTTGGCACCTTTTCTAATGACAAAAAATATGACTTTAAACCTTCAAACAAGAGTAAAATACGTTCAATCGCTGGAAATAATGACAGCCAACGAGTTTGTGTATGTATTAATAACTTTTTATATTCAATGTCAGCAATTTCACAGAATTCCTTCAATGATTCATTTCTTACAGTATAAATTGAGAAAAACTTGTATATTTTATAAACAACAAGTTCAATATCAATAGACAAAGTGTCAGCAGCCGATTGAAGAGTGTTATGCATAATATGTGCCGGACATCCAATTCCAATCAAATTAGATCCAACTTCAAGTTTTGATTTTAATTTGAAGTAAATATTGTTTTGTCCATTCCTGTTAATGCCTCCAAAATTGGTATTAGTGTTATCAGCAGCAAACACAATACATTTGTTCAATAAATTATTTCTTTCAAGGGTTTCTATTAGATAATTAGTGACTGTTTCAGATTTTTCATTTGTCAAAGATTTCAATTCAAGAACTTTAGTTTGTATGCCATTCTCACTAATCGAAAAATATTGAACAATAACAGGAAATAACTTGACTTCTTTATGATTACTTGCATCAGTTGATATAGAAATAAAATTTGAATTTTTGAGAGAATTATCCAGTATTTCGAGAAAATGTGGTACCAATACATGTGTAACTATTGCCTCAGACTTTGTTTTCTTGCATGAAATATTTTTTGCTATTTCTGAGTCTGGATATAAAACTTTTTGCAAATCACTCAAACAATTCATTGTGACAAAACTCTGATTATGCATAACTAAATGATAAGACAAAGCTCCTTCAACTGCTGCTTTTTTCTGCGTTTCTGAACTAAATGACATCATTTTGTCCAAAGTTTTGACGTCAACTATACTTTTTGCCATATTCTTGTGTTTATTTGTTTTCATGTGTTCACTTTTACATTACAAACAGTACAGAGAGCATCATATTCACTATCACATTTCCTCATACATGGAAACTTCTTTGCCAGCTTATCATTAAAACTACACAAACGTTTAGGCATTTTAATTAAATTAATCACAGGTTTATATCATTAAAGTATTTTTGATTACAGTTATTTAATATCTATTTTGAGCATGAATAACACAATAATTTTTGTTTTATTTTAACACCTTTTCACATAAGAAGTAATTTGCAAACATATTCTGTATTTAAAAAGTATTATAAGCATTTGTGACTTTTATACGTTATTAATACAGAATTTCACATAAAATGAAGGGAATGTTAGTTTATTACATATCATGAACAAAAATGGGTAATTATTTTTAAATCAATTAAATTCATGAAATACCAGAACAATTTTATGATTTTTGCAAACCAGGACAGGACACCAGGACAGAGCTATTTACCAGGACGTATGGCATCCCTACACAAATAGAGCTTAATATTATTCTAGATATGATTGTGTTAATAGCTTATGCTAATGGCTATGATGCAAAATCTACCCTCACTCATATCATTGCAACTTAGTCTAGCTCCAAATGGACATGCACCATTATAAACCCAATTTTAGTTTATTGATTTTGAATCATTGAGTTTTGTATAATCAGCAATCAGTTGACCCAATGGATTGCAATAACCATAGTTACAACATTGACCAGTAATACAATCGGCGGCAGATGCACACGCGTGAGCTTTAACGCATTTATGGTTTTACATGTCAGGCCAACCAAACAAGGACATTTATCTAAACACCATCAAGTGATTGGGTTCCACATATACTATTGATTACTCCTAATGAGCTTCATTTTTGACAACCATTCCTGTTTGTAGACAACATTTAAAGATATCAAGCAGAATATCAATATTGTCTTCACTTTATTTATTCAGTCAATATTAATGCATAGAATTGAATAAATAATCAATGATTTAATATACGACTTATACTGTATAACTGTTCAACATATGTCTGAATATTTATTTAAAAATCATATGTTTCATTTTCTATATTAAATTAAATTATTTTTAATGTTTTACAAAACACTTGCATATAAAAGTTTTATTGTGAATCATTAAAATAAATTTTTGAAATAATAACTTCTTAATATCCTAAACATCATAACTTATAATAGATACTCATTTTTTATGCTATAAAAACATTTCTAAAATAAAATTTAATATGTTTCACCTTTTAAAAATATATTGGAATTGAGATAGAGGAAATCAGATGGATATTAATGAGGAATTGAGATGCAATATTTACGTTGACCATCAATATAGCAACCATAACCAACAGCTTGTGAGCATGGACATGCTAGTGTATACAAGCCAGAATTATTCATATCTTCACAATCATCATTTTTATGACCCAATGGACTGCAATAGTTTCTTAAACAGCATTCATCTACTGAACAATCTTCACTAGTTTTGCAGTATTTAGAACTAACACATTTGCCATCTTTACAGATCAGACATGAACCGCATGGACAGTTATCCAGATAAACACCATCAAGTGATTGGGTTCCACATATACTATTTCTTACACCTAATGAACTGCATTTTTGATCTCCATTACTTATTTGTAGACAGCATTCTTCAGATAGAAGACATTCTTTGCATGTGCTTTTGCTCAAATCTATATAATTCAAAGATACCAACCAGAATATCAATATTATTTTCATTTTATTTCCGTCAATACTAATACATGAAATTGAATGAATAATCCAATGATTTAATATGCGACTTATACACCTGTTCAACAACTGTTCAATAAATTTTTGAAGTAATAACGTTTCAATATCCTAAACATCATATGATATTGTCAATGACAAAGATAATGAGCATTTTTATTGTATGTTGTCTTACCTGTAAATTAAGAGACTTTATTTTTATATCTATACTAATAATATTGCATACTTTGCACTTTAAAATTGTAAACTTTAAAGCTTTTTAACCCGTGAGTAGAAAGCATAGCTAAATTCCTAGTTTGCTATTGTGGCGTGTTTTTAGTGTAAGGCAAGACAGCCAGAATCCAGGGAGAAATGATTGACAGTTTCATTACGTCATAAATTGAGATCAACTGCTACTCATAGAATAGTGGCTTATTTTAAAGCCATTTTTAAAATTCTTGGACATTGTATTCTTAGCGATCAGTGTTTTGAGCTAAATATTAATGATAACTTAAATAAATCTCATTTCATAAATGTTTTGAATATCAATTTAATTATAATTCTGTTAAAATCAATAGACTTTTATAAATTGTCAATGTATTAATGGATCGCTTCTGAAGACGTCACAGCTTTAAGATGTGTGTTATGGAAGACGTGTTAATACGCGAAGAAGTCACCGAAGAATATATCGGAAATGACAAAAGATATTGGTTTGAGAAGAAGACAAGTATTATGTTCTTTATACCAACGTTTTATAATTGATCGGAATTGTGGCCGAAATGGTATTGAAGTCTATCTCAATAACTTATAACCACTTAATTAGTCCTACGATTTTGAGCTCAAACAATGCTAACAATACTAATAATGGTATAAATTGTGCTCTTTTTTGTAGATTCAGTTTCGATACCATTTATCAAAACAGACATAAAGACAATGAAGTGATTAATCAATTAGATTATACTTTCATGACTGATAACAGTTGTGATGATTTGCCGCCCAATTATGACGAAGTGATGGCAGCAACAGATACTTCATTTACCACTCAATTTGAGATTTAAGTAACAGAAAGCCTTAAAGTTTCTTTTTTTGTATTTATAATAATTTAAACTTTTAATTATTTATTTAAACATTTTGCTAAAAATGATACTTAAAATTATTATTATTTATAATGAATAATAAGTTATTTTATTTAAATTTGTTAATAAATATGTAAAGGTCGAGATATCATTGAATGCTAACTAAATATAAATGATATGAAGCTTTCATGTATTAAAAACTCATTATTTCACTAAACATTTGAAGTCTAAGATTTAGTTATAAGTTATAAAAGTTTTAGCTGACAGCAAATGCGATGTTTTGACGCTTAATTATGAGAATTTAATTACAGTAAAACTGCAAATAGAGAACATAATCTAATATATGAATCAAAACAAAGTTTAATTGGGACATAATTGATGGACATTTTCTAATTTTTATATATGTCAAAGTTCTATGCATTACTCAAATCGCCGTAATCGATCGTCTCTATTTATTACATTTTAAAATAATTTATTCCTCAGTCAGGGGCGTAGCCAGAAAATTTCTATGGGGGGGGGGGGGTTAGATGTGTTTTGTGTCCGCAACCCGAAGGGTGATCATGGTTGGGCACCTAAAATAATGGGGTTTTTTAAATAATGGGGTGTTTTAAATAATGTTTGTCTGTCTTAAATAATTATGGTATTTCATACTATTGAAATGAAATTGGTAACATTTTGATATATTTTTGATACCATCAAAAGTTCCTTGTAAATAATTAATAATACTTGTAACAGTGTCTGCAACACGAGATATATAATAAATTTATTGTTTCAATCTTATTTTTATATAACTCAATATGGGTGGTTTTCAAACAATACATTGAGTGTTTCAAATTACACGGAAAGTCAAACATAGGATTCTGATTTACGAATTCCTATATTAATTCTGAAATACGAATTCTGATTATCAATTTTTCTTAGACTTTCTATCCTTAAACAGAACTTTAAATAAATTTTTAAATAAGTTTAGTTCTATAGTCTTTTATAATTAAACAAATTAGTTACACAAACACTTTTTTGTAAATGTGATACAAACTACCAACTTATTGAACAAAATAAAATTGTTTCCTTTCATTCTGTAAATGAACTAATTTTCTCGGAAAGACTAAAAAATCAAATGCAGTAATCGATCGGTTGAACAATAATAACAGATCTTTATTTTCCTATTTTATTCTGTATTTTATAAAGAATGAGAAGATATAGTCTAATAATGAAAATTTTTTGGAATATATTAAAGTTTATGTGCATTATTAACTCATTTTCTCTTCGTTTACAATCATAAAAACGTCAGACTATAATAGTCTATGCAGTTATTGCATAGCATTTTCTACATATCACCCAATAATCTACCGAAAAGACTCTCTACTATTTATAGAAAAGGATCTTTTACCAGATTCTATTGCAAAGCCAGTACTCAAACGGTAGTACAGTAACCATTATAATAATATAGAATATATAAAAGTTATCTTTAAATACACTTCTTTAAACTCATTTGTGATATTTTAATTTAAAATGCATAATATATGTCATCTTATTTATTATTGTAAATTATTTATTTGGTATACATTTAACAATTTTACAATGCTATCAAAATGTTTACCATAGCTCGAATAGTCCATAGATTATCCAAATCCCAAAAGATGGGTAAAACTTATCGCCTTTAATTTCAGAATTATTTTAATTTTTTAATGCCATTGAAATAAATTAAAAGTTTTAAACTTATTTGAAATCCTATCTAAAACATTATTATAAAAAAAGTTAACTAATATTTCATTTGATTCATATCTGATTTATATGATGTATACTTATCAGAATTAATATTTAAACTCAATTTTATAAATTACAGGTTATTTTCATTTCTACAATTTGAAAAACAATGTCAACTAAATTAACTATAGTTGAGTTTTCTATGACTTATTAATGAGCCTTCAATTGTTATTTGAATTTGAATATATCTAAAATTGTATATTAATAAAAATTAATGTTGAGTTCGATATACAAATTATGTGATTAAGTCTAAATAGAAAAAAATCGAAAAAAGCGTGTTATAATTTATTTATAAATTCATATAGATATTCTTAAGTTTATATTTGATAGAAAATAATCAATAATTAATGACATATTATGTCTGCATTAATAAAAGCCTAATTTGTGACTTATAAAAGTATGTAGCTGAAGTTGTTGTGCACTTTAATTAAGTTGAAATGTTAAAATTTAATTATTCTAATGGAAGTCAACATTATGGAAGTTACCTCTTATGGAAGTTACCTAATGAACAGGTAATGAATAAATAAAAAAAGAGAACTCATTGTAAATAATATGTTGTTCTCTTTGAAACAAAAATAATCATAAATTAACTTATTTGATATTTTATGCTAAAAAATCAATAAGATATAAGTTTAGAAAATATTTGAATTAACCATTACTTATGTCAATAATATAGATTGCGATTTATTAAAAACAGATTTTTATAAAGAGAATATTGATTCTAAGGAAATACGACTTTGTACTTAAGGGAAATTGAATGCTTGTTATGACAGCTCTAACTCCTATTTTAGACTTTATATATCAAGAAAGTCAATAACTGTTACATTAGATAAGAGAGTCTTCATTCTTGAGATTGAATGAACTAAAAATACTTGAAAATATCAAATTAGATACAACGTTAATTGATATTTCAGTGAGTTATTTAATAATCTAGTTTTTGATTTTGCTCTATTTCTAAGCCATAATTATGAAAAAAACGTTCAATTAATTTCGGGATTCTTTTATTTTTAGGTCAAAAGGCGTGAAATTTGTTTTCAATTAAACCAAATAAAAATATTCTTCACAGTATTTTATCGATTAGTAAAGGAATGAGAAAATTGAGAAATAAAGAATTAAATTAGAAATTATTACTGTAGATTCCCGTAGAAGAAAATTATATAAAGTATATAATTTAAAATTTTAATTACCTATTTATTAATGTCTGACTTAACTTTAAGTCAAGCTAACATTCATAGCAAAACTAAATTCAATTTTATAGTCTGTCTAACTTATTAACTTATATACAGTGGAGAGTGTAGTGTAGCGTTAGTGTAGAGAAATCTCTAAATTTTTACTTCCATTTCATATCTAAAAGATAGTTTCACTCTCATTTTGACCCACTAAAAAACTCAAAACACGCTGTTATTTTATCATAGATATTTGTTCAGATTATTTAAACTATTATTTAAATATAATTATTGCCAGATTTAAATAATTCAAATGAATTAAGTTATTAGATGAAAAATGTTTCGATTATCATAAGGAAACAAATGATCATATGCCAATTGAAAGTTTTGAATTCATATAATCACATCCCATTCCAGTTCCCATTCCAGCTCCCATTCCAGTTCTCATACCAATTCTCTCTCCGAACTTAATGGAAATGAAACTAAGATTCTATTTATTTTGTATAATATTGTTATATAAAAAATACAAGTATGTCAGTGTGTAATCTTTTAGCTCATTTTCTAATGATATAAATTTTGTGCAGGACTTAACGCATACATAATAAACAAGCCATTTATAGCACAAACTACTAGTATATAAAATAGAATTTATGTTTATTCTGAAACTATCTGTTTTCCCTTTATTTCAATAATACCGGAAAGCTTTTTCTTTATGAAGCTATCAAGAAGTCAACATTTTATTGTTAAGTAATTTTTTGTAAAATAAGGACTTATTCAATCGGTATTTTATTCATGTAATAGAATCTTATGAATAAAACACAATTTAAATGAATTTTAGTAAAAGTTAATGTAATTCATTTACTGAGTATTTAAGTTTATTATAGGAATATTTTATTAGTTAAAAAAAGATAGAATTACTGTTTAGTATAATAATAGGTTCTGCAATAGGAGTATAAGAATAGTAGCCTAAAAGTATAGAAGAAACACGCATAAAACATTATATCAAATTAATGACAGTCATTATTTGTTATAATAAACTGGATAAGAGGTAAAACTATTCCTATTAGTCAATCAGATTGCTTAATGTCTCATAATGTAAACTATTCACCTTTTTACAAATTCAACATTCAAAGCTGAGAGTAAATACAATAATTTACTCTACTTATTATTAATTATTCATTTAAAAGTAGTGAATTACGAGTCATCTACATAACAAATGTAAAGACATCATTAAAATTCAAAATTCCATTTTAATTCATCTTAAACCTCATATAAAACATTAGTTTATACTTCCTATGTTTTCTATTAATGTGTTTATTTATTTATACCATATTCTAGAAGAATACGGAATGAACTTTATTTGCCAAACATGTTTCGCAAGGCTAATTAAAGATCGAATAGACATAGACATTGCACATATTGTATTCTCGTGTCTTTTCCTAATTTTTTTCTATAGAAATAGAATAAAGTTAATAGAAATGTATAAAAAACTAGCATGTTTAAATATTTATCAACTTATTACTCTAAAAAAAATAAAATGATACAATACGCTTGTTAAAACATGTTGGATACTATTATAAATTTGTTTTATTTGCTTTGATTTCAATTCTTATAGTTTTATATTACGTTTCAATTAAAATGTCTTAATATGTATGATAAATATTAACTAAAATTCAGTTTAATCCTAATTTCATTTTAAATATTATTAAGCAATGATAACTTCGGTAAACTAATGACAAGTTTAAAGTTTTCAATAAGTTATATTATATGCTTTGATCGAATGCTTTTGCTGGTCATTATTTCATTGATTAAATATAAAAAGATACTCACATATTCATTCAATATCAGTATAATTCCAATAATTAATTCAGAATGGATTCTTGTACTGATCCTTAACTTAGTTGAGAACTACTTTATATGAGTACCAAATCTAGCAAATTAATAGTGGAGTTGAAGCTGACATTCGAGTATTGCTGACTAACAAATAAAGTGTTTCTATTGAAAATGGTATTTAATTAATTCTAAATTTGGATTTAAATGATTAAATGACTTATTCTGAGCTTATTTGAAGATTTGATGGAATTTATATTAGTAAATACTTTTAAAATCTAATTAAAAATATTACTAAAAATAGTACTTACTTAAAAATATGCAGTACTGAGAATATATTTCTATTAAATTGTAATCTCTACACATAATTTATTCTGTAACAGTATGACTAACTATAGAGAAATCTTTTGTACCCGTATTCTGTATTCATTTTTTTGACAGCATTTCATGTAAAAACTAGCGAATGCTTAATCAGTCAACAATTCTGAATCTATGTTTCTTTTTATGTAAGAAAAAAAAGTATAATAGAAAAAGCTGCAAACACTATCTTTAATTTCTTTTACTGTTGCGTTTTCAGTGACCAAAATATCGACCAAAATATAGAATATATGAGTGCAAGTGAATGACTGAATGAGGTACCAATATTTCTTATCAGAATAAGACACGTTGTTATGTGTCATTAAGAACTAAGAGAGTTACTTCTTATATTGGTATTGAAATGACAAGAATACAACTTTTGCCACTTATAAAGTAAAGCACATATGTTTGATCCTATTGACAATTGTGTAGTGTTTGTAATTGTTAAACGTCAGGTTTTTGGATTTCACTTGACTTTCAATAAAACATAAGTAATGAATCATATTTGTAGTTATAATTTATTATAAAATTGAATGATTTATGTGGTAGTCTTTTTGAGCTAAATGAACAATAAAAAATGCAGATGTTGAATCAATAGCAGTAATATTCATAATTATGGTATAATTAGGTCAAACTTGAATATTTTCGGTACAGTAATTCGCTGATTCAACAGCCGATGTAATTAGTGATAAAAGTATTTATTCCTTTCTACGATATCCAAAGATTCATAAACTCAATAGAAAACAGATAGAGAGAAGGGTAATAACAGTTATACGATTCTACTAACAGTCTTAGTAGAAAAGAGCTATCTGTGAATTAAGAAATCTCGTCTAAAAATTCATTTCTGATCAAATATTTTTAACATTAAATATTTCTAATTTTAGCCGATTTATTAGATAATTTACTAGATTTTTAAACGAATAAATTTTATTTTTTGTCCACAATTAAGACATTTTATTTACATTGATTTGCAATTTGCATATTTTGTTCATTTAATGATATTCTCAAATTTATATAAAATAAATTAAAGTTAAAACAATCATTTATTGAATTATTTCCAAAAAATCCTAATAATCCTACTAACTCACTGACCCTAATATACTATATGAGATCTAAGTTGAGCACTATATAGTACAAATTTTACAAGTATTTTATATAATTTTCAGTTCGAAACACAAATGAGGACCTTTGTGTCTATCAAATTTTTTAATACTTGATGTCATTGAAAATTGCTATAATACTAAAAATTAAATCCTTTTTAAACAATAAATACTGTATGTTCTGTACGATAATTACAAAAAGAGTCTCGTTAACAATAGATTATGCGTACTTACAATATGAATAGACACAGCCCTATCACTTGACAAGTATTAATTAAATAATTTATTCAAATTTAAAAATTTTTAAAAATTTTAAATCAGATTTACAAAGAGAAACACACCAGTGCTGTTAGTTTGGATTTTTAAAATTTTGGGATTAAAAACCTTAAAATAATTCTAATCTGAAATTCAATTATAATGTAAACTTAATTTGGAAACGAACTTAAATGATATTTGTTCGGCTTTTCCTGAGAATGAGACTCGAGAATAAGATAGAATAACATAGAATAATATAGAATAAGCCCATTGTTCTGTAGTTGCAGGAAATTTAATGATTAATTAGGACTTTCGGTTCGCAAACAAACTTTTGCTGAGTGAGTAAAATAGAGTTTGGATTATTTAAGAATGCCTTTGTTCGGTGTCATAAACTGATAAAGAAATCATAGTATAATCTAATGCAAAACATATTAAGCAAATTAACTGATGAGTTTCACAATAAACACTCATTTAAAGCCGAGAAAAGAAAGTTCTAATAACTTATGTATTGACAAATACCAGAAAGTTTTATACCTGAATCCTTTCCTTCATTCAATAATATTACCGCCGCTAACATTGATAGCACAAAACTAATTCATTATTGAGCACTCTTTATAATCTCTCTTTTAATCATAAATACATAAATCCAATTCTATATAAAAAATTTGCTTCAATTTACATATTTACAAGTTTTGCTCATAATTAGATTGCATTATTCTAATTAATAAAGTGTAGAATTGATTGCCCTACAAATCGATTATAATATTATGAATAAATCGTCAAATTTATATATATAGCAACTGTAAAACAGTTATGAAAACTTTATAAAAATAACTCAAATAATACCATTTCTATAATTGAAATGAATCAGATAAAATCTGATAATAAAAATATGTTTCCAAATTCTGACGTTAACATAACAGATAACTTATATTCTTACACAAATACACTTATATAATATGTGTACCTGTATGTGTACCTGTATGTATTTGAATGCATTTCTGCATATTATAATATAATTATAATATAAACATTTTATCATTTCTAAAACCAAAACAAAGGTAACTCAATTTCATATTTGGATTCTACATAATCATTGCTTTTAATTATTAAAATTAAGTTAAAAGTAATTCTAGAGTAAAATATTATGTATTTTTGGAAAAATTTGAGTTTAAAGGAATTCTATCACAGACTGTGATTTTATCACAGAATTTTATCACTGTATGACATATGTAAATAAAAAGAGTAAACAAATAACTAAATTATTTATTATTTAATATAAAAATTCTTATTGATAAATGAATTACATATGTCAGGAATGACATTTCATTAGTTGGGGTTAACAAATAGTAGTTTAAAAAATTTGTATAACAATTCTGCAATAAATTCTGTAAACATTTTAAAATATTTATTTATTCCTTTGACTTCATCATTAGCAGATTATGATCTTTTTCATAAATTTAGATAAATTTGAATGTCAATTCCAGAATATGTCAATTCCAGGATATGTCGGGAATTGTTTTAGTATTTCAGTAAATTTATATACAGGTATTCATTGATAATCAGCGCCGTAGCTAGGATTTTAGGTCTGGGGAGGCCAAACTATGCTAATACTATAGAATCTTTTACAGACCTACACCTAATTAATCAAATATCCCTGGGGAGGCCATGGCCTCCCTGGCCCCATAGCTGGCTACGACACTGTTGATAATGAAAGTTTAGTTATGCAAATATTATTATCTTATTTTGCAAGATTTGCTGTTTATTAAAGCAATTAATATTAATTCAAAAAATGTATATTAGCATAATTTGTTTTGTAGAATACAAACATATAATCTGTTTTATCTAAACTATTTAAGTTTTTGCTCTTAACATAATATTTAAGACCTTTATAGACCTGTATTAATAATGAGCCATCTTTAGAGATAAATGTTTAGATTTGAGGTTTAGGTTTACCAGAAGTGGACCAGAAAATCTTGTTGGGACAAAGATGTTTTTTCCTAAAATAATTTCATTTAATTGGATGGCAATACCACTAATCAAATGATTTTATTGTCCAAGTTAGTTTGCTTTTATGCTTCTTATACTTCATAAAATATCTTAAGATATTTGTGTTGTAATAGTAATAAAAAAACTCTTTTAGAGAGTTTTCATCAAAGAAAACAATATGAGAAAAGAGCCATAAAATAGTAATTTATTTAAGCAAATGTCGAAGAAGATAAGTAAAATAGTTTCTAATATAGTGGGTATATGTAATTTCTTACCGTCTTTGTCATAATGACTCCAAACTTCCATAAATTGAGTTGAAGTGAGATTCTTGAGTTGTCGGGTATTTTTGTCGCGAAATTGACGCATAAAATTTTGACTCGCAGTGGATTTTCCGGTTGAGTCAGCCATTGTTTAATAAGAAATTTTTGGATTCAATCTAATAAGAAGGAAGAATAGGTCTGCGATATACTTCTTCGCACTATAAAAACAAATGTTTCTCTAAGAGATTGAATAGAATGAAAAGCAAGGGTTCTTTATAGCGAGTGAGACACCTGCTACACACAATGGTATTCTATGATCAGCTATTCAGGCTATAGTCAATACAAGTTTCCCCGAAGACTTTAGATGCTTGATTCGGTAGTAGAGCCGAGCGGCGCATGCGATGTTCTGCAGCAAATCTCATCGATCGGATCTATGGGTTTTTCGACTATAAGCTAAAACTGAAAAAATAAAAAGCAAGCCATACCATTAAATTTTGCAATGAGACATGCATTTCTATGTGTTAAATCTATATTCTTTAAGCTTCATTTCTTAGTTTTGCGCAAATAGAGAATTGATGAGTTTGGATGAGTTTGAGATTTTATGCCACTCAATGTGCTTCACCTGAAAATGCGACACATTTTATGGTACCAGATGTAGGTCCAGATGCCTTATATAGAGCGAAGATACGCTAACTTATAATTCAGGAGCTGTTCATATGAGCCATTTAGCAGTTGGTGTACATCAGATTATTATGATGTATGCATATTATATTCTTTTCATTGCTTTCATATATGTGAGCAAAAAACAAAACAAATTAAAAGTTAGAACGTGAAAAAAGACTACTTTGCCCTTTTAAATATTTAAACTTCAACACAAATGTTCTTTTTACTCATGTTTAGCACAACAATAAGCTGTTTATTACTTTTCTTTTGAGAAACTGTTTCATTCAATGTGAAAAATAATTCACATTTCTGAATAACTGACAGTTATTTTTATCAACAATGCTTACAAACTATTAATTCATTTAAAACAAAAATTACCAAAACAGTGGGCTTTGGTTTAGAATATTATTTTTTGTACTAAATATTGTGGCATTACAGATTTCAATGTATTTATTATAAAGGGGTTTAACTGTATCTAAAGAACTAATATGATTCTGTGATTAAATAAAGTTATTCTTATCATCATAAAAGTATAGTCCAATTCATCACCACTTCAAGATTTTACATCTATTTCGTTATATTTAACTAATGTAAAAATTTAAAAACAAATTATGACACAATATTTAGTACAAAAAATAATATTCTAAACCAAAGCCCACTGTTTTGGTAATTTTTGTTTTAAATGAA
>JAUJYU010000277.1:0-15012 GCA_033995675.1 Nothrus silvestris
CACAGGACTAAATTATAAATTCTGGCAATTTCTCCAAATTCCTCGACGTGTTAGGTGTCTAATTCATTATTGATTGAAATGTTGCTTTTCGATTACAATATTATTGGTTATTATAGTGCATATAAATTACATGAATATTGCAGACTGAAAATTTCTCATGTAATTGCCATCATTATATCTAAGATACCTGTAGTATAGTATCTGCTGAATCTTACACCTTACACCTGAATATAACATTAAACCATTTATATGGTTTAAGTTTTAAGTTTTGAATAATTTTTATTACAACTGATCTTTACGTTTATGTGTTTTTTAATAAGTTTAGAATTAAATTTTTTTGCCATAAATAAAATTAGTTAACATTGAATCTTTTGAAAAATAAGATCGTTCTCAAATTCCATTTACTAAATTTTTTAATTGAGACCATTTTTTAAAAATTTATAATTATTTATTTTTTAATGAATTTATTTATTATTAATATTAATTTAATGACTTCTTTAAAAATGAATATTTAGAGCAAAGCAATTTCCGATTCTTTTATTTCTTTTATTATTGTTTAAAAAAATTATTGCATAATTATTTTTAGACATAAGTTTATTGATTGCATAATTATAGAGTTGTGAATAATTTTTTTTATTAAATATTTGTAACAATATTTCTATTAATGTTAACAAAACAAAATACAGTAAATTTATATAACTTGCGTATACTGTACAATATTTATTAAATTCAAGATTAAACCCTAATTTATTTGATACTAACCTACTCTAATTTCAATGAAAGTCAGTGTGACTGTCAAAAGAGTTATATTATTTTATATACCATTCATAATAGAGCTATAATTAAGTTATACAATTTTCAAATCCATTTTATGTTAGCATAACTGGTACTAATATAACTTTTTTTTACAAAATATTTTATTCAAATATATTGAAAATATAAGTTACAAATATTTATGCATTTTTTATATTTTAGTCTGAATAATAAGACTGTTTTGACAATAATATAATACAAGAAGAGAAATTCTGAGAAATTAAATAATCTTACAATCAAACTCAATATAATATCTATAAAATAAGACCTGAATTTATTTTTTACAAAGAATAAAAATTGACTAAATATATTTTCGAGAATATATGAATAAGTTTCACTTTTATTGAAAGTTGCAATAAGCTTAAGGTCTTCTATATTCAAAACTCGAAGTTTGAAAAAAGCAATAATTCAGAGCTAAGTAGAAGTCCATTGGTCTTTTGAATATTTTGCAATATACAGTATATGCTGTATATGCTGTTGAGGCCCACAATCACTAGAATCTCGTTTTAGTATTGAGAGCCATATCAGTAGAACAGACTTCTCTTTATGTATCGAATCTCAACGAGACTAATGTAATATAACATAAAACATTTTGGTGAGCAAAAGCATCACAACTTAAAGTTGAGATTGTCCTGGAGGCTAAAGCGGTCGGTCCTGACACGCCCTTTCAAAATATTTTCAACTGAAATGTCACAAACAAAGGTTTTGCAATAAGTTGTTTATATTTTTGTTGTAAAGCCAGTTAAATGATAAGGATTTCTCATCTATTCATTGATAATCTAACCTATGATATGAAGAAATGTTTGATAAAATTTTTAGATCGTGTACAGGAGAAACATTAGAAATATCGCAAGAAATGAATTCCCACAATGAATCTCAGGGAGAGGCAGAAACTACAACTACTATAATGCTCGAAAACTCCAATAGAAATGCATTGGATAGGAGTAAATCGCTTACTAAAAAAACTCGTAAGCATTACGCCAGGTATGCATTTAAATTCATTAAATTTTTATTTCTAATAACTTTCATTATAAACATATATTGGAATTAAAGTCGGAGAAAAATTATTTTTTATTACTATTATTTATATTGCGTTCAATAAAAAGTGATATAATTTTTTTATCAACGAAAACAAAACAAAAAAGTTTTTTTGAAAGTTTAAATTAAATCAAAGTTGTTTAGAATTTCAATGAATGTTTGGTTTTGTAACACTCTGAATGCTTTGTAAATCTGTAACAAATTAATTTCAATCACTATTAGTTCTTATCTCTGAAAAAATTAAAATTTTGGTTTTTCATTAGATAAAAATGAAAATTGACCCTTCCTTTTAAACAATTAATTGAAAATTCATTGCTCTGAACTTGAATTTTTTCGCTAATAAATGAAAATCTTTTTTAAACAATTTTAATTGTTGGATAGTTTTTAATGTCAACAAGTTTTGAGTGGTTATCGAGTTATAAAAGGCTTGTAATTCAAAAAATTAATTGGTGAATTTTGGATTATATATATAACAGCAATAATGACATTGTGACTTTCGCTTGCAATGCATTTTCTCATTGACCCATTAAGCCAAGGAAGTGTTAAGAGTCTCTTTACTTGTTATTCCATTTAGTCTACAGAAAGTCAAAGTGAATGGTTTAGGAATATCGATAATCAATTGCAAGGTAAGTATCATTTAACCTCTGGCTAATTCTCTTCCTCATTATATTTTGTAAATAACGATGTTATCTGAGCGCAACGCTTCCGTTTGTTGTAAAGCATGATTGGCTCATAAAATTCATTTGATGTCTCGATCGCTGACTTATTTCAATTTAGCGTTAAGTTATTTGAACTGATTTTGAGGCTTTCAATTGCAAAGAGAACTAATTCAGCCGAATTGTCACATGTTTGTCACTATTACTTTCACTTAATTATTATTCAGATTGAATTTTAATTATGCATAGTTTCAAATGAGTGACAATTTAACATTTAGATTCAAATTTCGAAATTTGTATTGAACTAATAAAGTTAAAATTTATTAATATTTCGTTAGTTTGGGAAAAATTTGAAAATTATTCCCAAACCAATTTTCAGTTATTATAATAGTATTCAAGTTTTCAAAACTGTAAGAATTAAATTTTCAGTATATTTCATAATTTGATTGCAAAAGAAATCAATAGTACTCAATCTCGCATTTGCTTTGCAACATTTATCAATAGTTTGCTGAAACTATCTTTAATATAAACACATCTCAAATTACTATTTCTCACTTTCGTTGGGAAAATTTTCTCTTTCATTATCCAAGAAAATGATTGAATTACAAAACCGCATGGCTTTACTCAATCAGAGCTTCAATGATGTGAATGATTTGATCTGAAACTACAAGTTTATTCACTACAGTTATTCAGTCATTTAATTTGTTGTAATTTTAAGTAAAAAAATATTTAAAAATTTTTTCCACTTTAGTTTGCCTTTAATAAAAGTTACAACCATTACAATTTTCACATCAAAAAATCATTCATTGAGAGCAATCTTTGACTATAATTAAACAAAAATAAAAATGTGCTAAAGTTTGTTGAAATAGTATAATTATCATAGCAATTGAACATTACAAAATCAAATAAATAATTAATGGTTATTTTGTTGATTAGTTGTTCTCACGTTAGGTTTAAATAAGTCCATCGGAAGTTAGCGTCTGATAAGTGTTTTTATCAAAACTAATAAAAAATGTTGAATACTATAAACAAATTTTTTTATAAATTTTGCTAACATTCAAGTGTTATTCACATTTATGCAAACTCTTAGAACTTAGAAAAATAATTGATATTTTTAATTAAAGTTAACTTTGTTGTGAATAAAATAATTAGTTTCAAGATTTCAATATCGCATAAAAGCTGTTATGAAACGTTTTGATAATTAAAATAGATTGGTATAATTACAATTTTTAAATGACATGATTTCTATCCGAGGAATTCTTTTACAGAACATTAAAAGTAAATCTTGCGTTTAATACCTTGAAAAGTGAAAGTCCTTTACTTTTAAAGCCTGTCGTTTAGGATGAATTGTTCTGAAAAATGACAATAATCTAAATAGAAAAAAATAAATATTAAGTGAGTTTAAGAAATTTTTGTGCGATTTTAAGTTGTTTTAACTAAACGTAAACCTTATAATCTCCTAAAGTTTTGGATAATTTGAAACTCAAGAGCAAAACTTCTAAAACTTTACTTTAGAAAAGACTTGGAAACTAATTATAGTTTAGCGCATTAGTGAAGCTTAACGTTTCGGGAGTACGACATTTCATGCCTAATGTGTCTCCAAATATTTTTTAGAATATGATTTTTAATTGAATTATTATAGTTAAAGCAGTTAAAGCAGGTTCACATACTATTTGTTATATAAAATGATAATGCTAAAATAGAATATTGTTCTCAATCATCAATCACATCATAAAATATTTGTGATATAATTATATTAAGCATTATATTTTTTTATGAATAGTTAATCAATTGACTAAGGTTTCAATTAAGTTATTATTAGAAAACTAAATATACCTATAAATTAAATATAATTTATTTCATGATTTTAACTTCCCATCTAATGCGTTTTGGAATTTTATTTATAGTTTATATATGAATGATTGTATGAATAATTTTGAATTTAAACATATTGAATGATAAATTATTGAATGATATGTTGATTATGGAATTAATCGATATTTGTTTGATATGCGAATGAGGCCAACATTAGAGTATTGGAGCGTCAAATAGATGTATGGGTCACATAATTCAGTACCACTCACTCTCTTTGCAGGCTTTTGTACTATGCAATCACCACCACAGCCACAACGGGCTGCGAGTCTCAGTTCATTGATCAGTACTAATAGTGATTTGAGCAAATTTAGTCTTTACAAGTTATGTCTCAGCAGAAATTCAGTCGATTTTGAAAGAGCGACAAACACTCATCAGCCCAAAAATTCAAAGTCGGTATTCAATACATTTGCCAAAGAGTTTTAGGGATAATAAGTGGTTTGTTGGGGATCTAAAACTTAATTAGTAAGATTTAACAAGTTTGTTTAATAGTTTAACAGTTAATAATAATAAACTTTATTATTGAAACAGTGCGCTTTTCTAGCCATTTATCGGCAAACGATTTTCCACTGACTAAAATATCAGCCGTTAATTAAGCATGACTTACAAGCTTTACAATGTGGTATGCAATCTAATTATGACATAACTTTCCATTTTTTTCCAAATTAAGTTTATTACATAATAACCTTCTCTTTTGACGAATCGACACAACAAACCGCTTTATTGTCCCTAATTTTCTCTTTAAATTTGAATAAATGTTCTCCGAGTTTAAATCCATTAAACTTAACATAACTTTAATTATTTATTTGAAGGACAGAAAAGTTTATTTTATTGCAAGGTTAATGACATTTTTACATTCACTCTTACAGGACGGCAGCTTTTATCGTAACGAGTTCTATATACGGACAGTTGTTGGTTGTCGTTTGTCTCGCTTTTTTTACCGCAGAAATTGTAACTCCAAAAATACCACTTTATTATTTTGAGGTAATTTCAGGTAATTTGAGGTTTAAAGCACTAAACACCTCAATAAATTGCATCCAAAAGGAAACTACATCCTTTAGGGCTCATCTACATATCACGTACGCAGTTTAAGCGCTTTTTCAGATCCCTATCCCTACAAAGTAAGACTTTGTCGCTTTTTATATACTATTATTAGTGTTTAGTGTTTGGACACTTTGACAAACCTCACCCTTGACTGCGTACTTGCTATGTTGATGAGCTCTTATTAGCCTTCAGTAGAGTTAAAGGTCAAGAAAATTGCAGTTTTCAATTAGCACTTAAGTGAGTGTTAGCCTAAACTCAAACAATTACTACCAGAAAACTAAAGCTTTCAACATAAGATGAATTGCATTAAGTTTATAAAAAGTTAATTTTAAGAATTTTTTTTCAGGGGTTTTATCTCTACTTGTATTCCATAAGCTTATTATTTCTTCTATACGTTTATATTTATCTACTGAATGAAACTCCAAGAAATGATTCCAATAGTAAGTTACACAACATTTATTTGATTCACGAGAAATCGTAAAAATTTCTGTAAGAAATGTATAATTCTCTCAATTTTTACTTCTTTTGAAATAAAATTTTTAAAAATAATTTTCACTTAATATAAATTCATTGTTAACTAATTATGTAGTCATTTATAAAGGAATCAAACCCTCTAATGGCAAAAAGTCTCAAAAAATTGGAGAAACAGATAGATCTCATGCTTCAATATTTCTTCGTATTGGCGCCATTGTGTTTGGTCTCGGAGTTATGGTATACAATGGACTCGAATTTGGTGCATATTTCGAAATTCCGTATACTTCGCCCTGTTATTCAATACTTTTGGGTAAGATTTTGTTATTCAATACTTTTGGGTAAGATTTTGTTATTCAATACTTTTGGGTAAGATTTTTAATGATGAGCTCATGAGAAGAAGTCTATGAAAAACAATCATCAGCTTTATTTGCATTTTGCAAATCTTTATCTTTTGCAAATCTTGCATCTTGCAAATTAAAGGATCATCTATTTAATTATTATCCAATGATTTTTATTTAGGAGTAAATCCCATACTTCAGGCTTCGTTTACGTTCGCGCAAATGTATTTTATATTCACGTATTCAAGACTTATGATCAATAAATTCAAACTAATCGCAAGACTCGGTTTAATGCATTTGGTGGGAACTAATTGTTGCGTTTGGATTCGCACTTTAGGAAAAGAAACTTTACACGTAAATCATGTCTTCCTATTTGAACCATTTTCTAAATAATCCTATATTTGTAAACTCAAAATCAGGAATTGAAAACTGGAACATCTCATGCCTTCCTCGAAGAGTTGATTTTACCACTTCGTAATCAAATAAATAGAGCGCGTTCGCGATCAACAAACGAACTTTTCAGCGAAGTTTACATCAATACCACAATTAATAAGAGTAATCCGTGTCAGAAAGAGGATATCATGGGATCGATACTGTCTGATGCTTCACCTTATTTATATCCATTTATTGTTGAATACTCTCTAATTGGAGCCGCATTTTTGTATGTCATGTGGTCTACGATTGGTCAGGGAAAGCGTTATAACATGAACGGCAATGAAAACACATCAACACCCACTTCCCCCACAAGTCCAGGTCTGCAAATCGACAATTTGAGCACATCTTCGAGCAATACTAATTGCAGTTCAGTTAGTTCTCCAGCGCTTTATAGCTGTCTCGGCTCGAGTAAAGGTTTGCATTATAATACGTTACACTATTTTCAAAAGAAAGCATTTCTAAAGTTTATTTTCTAATTAATTTGATAGGACTTTTTAGTGGTTTCCTGTTTTTAGCGGTTTCAGTGACATCACTGATAATATTTTTTGTTTTGGTTCATCACCCAAACTATAACTTAATGGCAACTCTCATAAGTGATATCTCACACTCAATCCTACTTATACTCAGTTGTATAGCGATATTGTTCGGATTTCTGCAAACAAGAAGACTCAAGTTTCAGCCCGGTTTGGCTTAATTCACTTCAATTACTTCCTATTATAATCTTAATCTATTAATCTTAATCTTATTCTATTTTGAAGGTATTCAAGACACTGCAGATGGAGGCTTACGCGACCTTTTGCTGCGAATCGCAGCATTCGGTTTATATATCTATTCCCTATTTGGAGTGATTGCCGGATCGATGGAACTCAACTCAATACAACACCTTTTTGTGCTCATAACAAGCACTCTCACTATTATTCAGGTATTATTGTCATACTTTGCACTTGTTTGAGATATCTCTTAAAGTTATTTATAATTTGTTGCAATAGATAACATTGCAATCACTGTTTATATCAGACGTGGTTTGCCGTAAGAGAAACAGTCAGAAACAGCCGGGAAGGCAATTGATCACATTTCTGCTCATCAATAATTTAACGCTTTGGATCATTTATACTTTTGAAATGCAAAAAGTTGAGGCGTCGCCCGTACAGCTCAGTGTCTATGGTTTCACGACATGGGCCTTAATTCTACGTATAACACTGCCCTTGTCCATTTTCTACAGGTAAAAACATAAAAACTATTTTAGGCCCCTATCCCCTGTACGCATTTAGCTAGTTTAGCAAGTTTTCCCATCTTTAGATTCCTAAGTTTACTATTTTCCCATTAGAGTTTAGTGTACTCTTTTGACCCCTTCCTTCGCCTCTAGATTGCATACTTCTTATGTGAATTAATCCTTGAATCGAAAAAAATTTAATTTCAAATTATAACATTCAAATAAATTCCATATCAATCTTTTATTTATAGATTTCATTCAGCCATCACTTTTGCCGAAGTTTGGAAAAATTCTTATAAATTTTAATTAATAGACTATCAGTTCACTGAATAATACTATTTTCTATATATTTTCATACTTATCATAAAAACATTATGTTTTGTCTTTAAACGATAACATTTGTAACTTAAATGCCCGCATAACTCATTATATATGATGTCCCATACATTCATCATAGATATCAATATATTTTCAATAAAATAAAATTTCAAATAATAAATAAGTTTTGTTAAACTCATTGAATATATGCCGAATATATTTGAATTAGAATATTAAAGCATGAAATCTTAGAATCTTATTATTTTCTTATTGGTTAAGTCGAGAAACTTATGCAATGAATGAAGAATAGTCTGCTTTTTATAACATCTGATCCGTGAAGGAAAGAATTTTCTTTATCGTGAAAATAAAGTCCACATTAGACCCAAGACTGATACAATATCTAAACAAACTAACTATCTTATTCTAGTGGGCAAGTCTTCAAGCTGATTTTCAAAGTTGGTCTTTTACATTCGAAATGTAATTCAATTCTATGTAATTTACAATTTATTTGAGATGTTATTTTTCATTGAATTTTTATTTTATTTATAAAAGTAATAAATCGAAAATATTAATTAATTTCATGCATATATTTATTGAATTGAAAAAAAGCTTTATCTTTTACATAAAAACAATTCTGTATGTATTACTACAATACTTATATTATCAGCGAAAAAGTTTTAATAGTCATTAATCATAATCACATTAATCTTTTAGAAGATGCTTTCACTGCATTCTCATATTATGGTTAAAAGTTTAAAAGATTATATGAGATGATAGAAAAAATGGATTTCTTTCAAAACAATTATAACTAATGTTAAATCAATTGAGACATGAGAATTTAATTAATAAAAATAAAGTATAAAGTAGTTTTTTGTGAATCTGTTGTTTTATCGATAAAAAATCATTGTAATCACCATTGCTATAATAAATACAGTTATAAACAATTGTTGAAAGATTATGAAATTATTGTAATGATAACTAAAATGAATGCAATCACTTCTCTGTTTGAGCAAAAACTTATCATTTCAATGATCACATGTTATAGATTTGCTAAAACAAAATTCGAAAAGAATGATTTAAAATTATTTTGCTAACTTGTAAGATAATAAAATAGTATTTGAAATTTGCAATTTTTATATATATTCATCTTTTATATTATTAGAGTTAAAAAAACTCTCATTTTATTAATGGTTTTTTATTTATTATTTGCAAATCAATGAAATTTATCTCGTTTTTTGGCATTTCATTACACAACTTATGAAATCGATTTTAATGATAAAAAGGAAGTTTCCCTTAAAATATTTTTAGAAACAATTTAAATATTCACATAAATGCCATATTTAACATTACATATTTAGATTAGATTATAAAGTAATAGTAACTTTTTGCAAATATTTTTTATGGCAATAAATCTAAAAATGTAACTCTTTTATAGTATTCTCTTGACTATCATTTATGTTATATATATTTTAATAAAATCAGTTGTATTCATAAGTTTTAATCTCAATAAAAAGAAGTGATGCATTTTTAAACATAAAAGTACTTAAATGAAAGGAATCTCACCCATTAAAGACATAAGTCCAACAATAGAAAAAGAGTAAAACCATCCCATATTTACGACTATATCAAGTATAACAGCCCCCAATACTCCAGTCACGGCCTTAAACATAAATTAGAGACTGCATCAGAAAAAGTCAATTTCCATAAATTACAAAAAGTGTATATTTAAATAAAAAATGCAAATTTACGGGAGCCGTAAACAGCATTCCATAAATAGTGTTTGCATGCGTTGGACCGAAAGTCTGTGCGACAACTGCTGGAAATAGTGAAAAGATTCCGGAAAACGAGAAAAATATTAATACTATCCAAATCGTGTATAAAACTTTTCCAAAATTAGTGGTGACTATAAAAGTAAGCATAAGTATGGATAGCATTCCAAATAAGGTAATAACACAATCCTTAAAAATATTGAAAAAAATTATGAGCTAATAGTGACTTCTAAGCTTTTAATACTTACTTTAAAATTGTATTTATCCATTAATTTACCCCAAATTATTCTTCCGCTTGCATTGAATATTGAAGCTAATGAACCGACTAATGCCAAATAGTGATCGTCATCAATAAAAGTTTGCCCGAAAGGCTAAATTAAATAAAATTAATTTACTAATATTGTGTCACAATTAGAGGTCAGTATCAAGTCTGATGCTCTCGATTCTCATTTGAAATTCAAGACCTCTAAGAAAAATTAAAAAGATTTTATACAAAAAATACCTTATATAATGTGTTTATAAAGGGAACGGTTTGATTACCAAGTGCAAATATAACCCATAATATATAAAAGTTAGATGATTTCAATGCATTTCTGGGTGTTATGTCGGAATGTCTTTGTGAATCTTCAATAATACTGTGCTCTAACTCTTCAGTCGAATGATATCTCTAACACATTAATTGGAATTAATTTTAAAAAATAATATGTGAATATTTTTTTATAATTTTACCGATAAATGTTTATCGGCTCTAAATATCAAAGCGACGCCAATCAACTGAATTAAGCCATAAATGAGACTCAAAATAAGAAAGATTTGTGGAACTTTATTTAGAATAGAAGTTCGATGAAAATACCTAAAAGTAATAATTACTAGAATATTAATTATTAAAAACTTTGTATAAATGAATATAGGAATAAAGATTAACACAAAGACTAATAGATTAATTAAAATAAATAATAAGGAGTACGTGCTCATCATCAGGAGGATCATCCTTTGGAGAGTAATTGTATGGATTCAGATATAGAGTCTGAACCTGATCGAAAATGAGAGCTCCGAGACCAAAGCCTCCAACGGTGATTCCAGTAACTATGCCTTTGTTGTTCGGAAACCACTTCACGGCAAAAATATTCAATTTAAAAATGCAAAACTTAATACATATAGCAATTTAAATGTGATAGAAGTCTATTTTTCATCAGAATTGAACCTATCATTTATCTAGAAATATTGTATTATGATTTTATTATATTTTTCTAATGATACAATTTGTGATAATCGGCCATTTGTTCTTTCATCTATAGAATTATGTTATGATTTATGAGCTTATTAGTGGTCCGATTTATTTTCAAAACTAAGATCACTTATAGATATTGTCTTATAAATATTTGTAGAATAAAAGCCTTTCTTATTCTTATTCCTTATTCTTATTCAGATTAATTCTTAAAGAATTCAAATAAAATCATTCATGTTTGAAAAGAGCACTAAATAAATGCAATACAAGCCATTTAACTGTTAAGCTTTGATTATAATAAAAATCTATCAAAAACAGAAGAAATTTTTTTTCTATTCAAATACATTCTCATTCATTCTAATGTTAAAGCAGTCTATAATGCAAACTCAGATTGGAATATAATTTAAATTTACATTTAAATAGCATTAAAATGTTTGCAAATTTACTATACTTTCATACTATTAACTAAAGGAGCGGCATATGCGAGACCGGATCCGATTGCAGGAATGAGACCATAAGTTATAACGACTAATACAAAAGATGATTTGATGCTGAAATATGTGAAAGCTGTCGATATTCTAAACAAATAATAAAATTTTGCAATAATAATTCTTATGGAAAAATCTGTTGGCAGTAAATAAATTACAAGTAAAATATATTTGAATTCTTACGTAAAAATAGCACAACCAATTGCACAAGTTATTGATGTGCCAACTTTTCTGTCTAGTATTCCAGCAAAAAACATTATTACACCTTAAATAATATACGACAAAACAATAAATCATAATATATGAAATGCTCACTCTGTGATATTTTTATATGAAAGTAGCCTAAAAATTTCACATTATTATTAATATTACTAACTTTTATTCAAACAATATAACTAGATTTTATGAGACAACTTTTAATTGAGTTTTTAATTATAAGGTTTGTATTTACCCATTCCTGTAATAAATCCGGTATTTATCCAAATAGCACTGCTATAAGTGAGATCATTCTCTCCATGCTTTCTAAGATAAGAAGTAATATAAGTGTTCATATTACCGATTGTATAGAAGGTCCCAAGTGTTAAATGAATCAAAAAACCACCAAAAACAGAAGAAAAGCCTTTAATTTTTAAAGCCATTATACATTAAAGGCATGCGGTTTGCAATTTGCTAAATGATCAAATGCTGGCTTTATTCAACAAAAACTTGCATATATGATAAAGAATACGATAATTTTAATTATTATGCAAGTAAGGGCATTGTCATTGTCCATGTAAGCATATATAAAGATAATATTAATGTAGGATAACAAAATGAGTTATCACATCTCTTTCTATTATTAATGTGTTGTGCAATTACTGTCATAAGTTATAATTGAATCAATAGTTGTATAGCTCAAACACTACAGACCACATCCTATTCTACCTCTAACAAAGCTCTAACTCAGTGGTGATTGTCTTTTTTATGACATGAATAATTTAATATTGATCTATGGATGACTGCTTCCAATGCTTTTCATTTCACCTCAAACTGATTTAATGCATTCAACTATAAGTTTGTCATTCGATTTAATATAAGTTTCAATATATCGAAAATATATTAAAAAAAGTGAGAAAACTAAGAAACAAAATTGTCAAAAATTGAGTTTTATAAAACGTATGATATAATTTGACGGTTTTTAAAGGTTATGTCAATTCCTAAATTTTAAATGGAATACTTTTATTTCTTTAAAATTTTGTTCAAATATAGGTGTCTTATTTTTAAAGTGGTCGATCACCTAAAAAATTGAGTTTGAGTTTAGCTCTTTCTATAGAAAATCTTGACATATAGTACAGTACAGTTATATAAAACAAATGCTAGTTAACGATTTTCGAAATTCTGTTCATTTTATCTAATATTTCAGATATAAAATTTTTAGTTAGAAGTGATGACAAGTGCTCAAGCCTTGGTGCTCATTGTCGAGCACCATAACCTGTCACGAAACTTAAATAAATTTTAGTTATTCAGAAATTTTTATAAATTCAATTTACATTTATTTAGAAATGTAGACTAATTATTTAAATTTAAAGTATTATGATTGAATTGATTCGTTTTATTTGAAGATCTATTTATTGTCTATTACTTCTTGTTTGTTATTGTTATTGTGATAATATAGGACTTTTGCATAATTGGATAATCAGTGCCTTGGAATATCATGAAAATTACAAAAATATATATTCTCTAATGATTCCCGCCTTGTTCCCGCCTGATTCTATGTGCCTTGTTAAGTGCTTTGGACCCGAGCACCAAGATTTGCTTGAGCGTTGAGATTAGACAATACTATAAAATTAAATTAATTTTTATAGATTGCTCTATTTCAGTTAATTATTATATTTGAATTCTAATAATTATTAAAAAAGAATATTAACATTCCAATTTTAAGTAATGTTTAAGTATAAACATATTTGTAACTTAGAATTTGCTATGATTATAATTATTTATTAATACAAATACTGTAAGTATTTCAGTGCTTAAATAAATGGGGTTTCATTCGAGATAAAGTAGTTTAGATAATACATTTGGTAAGAGTTAATATCGACTAAGTCTTATATAAAGGCAATATCCAATTTGAAGCGAATCTCTCTCTATTTGGTCATCTATTCAAATATCATCAGTGAATATATGCAAAGTTGGGAATAAGAAGTGATACAAGGATGAAATTGCCATAAATTTGTTGTGAATGTAAGGGTCAAATAGGGTGAGATTGGAATTGGTATTTACTGGTGTTTTTGCAATTTCTTTGTTGGTAATAACAAAAACTGCGACCACAAGAAAACGAGAAAACAGATTATACCATTCAGAGAATTCCATTACCAAACCAGCTTCTAGAAGGCCTATCACCTAAATTTTGGTTGCATTGCAGCATAAAATGCATTTTATAGCTACGTTTTCTCTCCCTTATTTCAGTTTCAATTCCACAAAGTCGTTGATCTGAAATAATGTATTGTGGAAGGCATTGCATGTTTACACTCTTCTCAGCATTTGTAAGAATAACAATTTGAAAACTCTACTGTTTATTATAATATTTACTAAAGATTATGATATATCAAATTTCACTTAACTTTATTTTAAATATACTAACATTAATATTATATACTCTGTAATCAAATTGAATTTTTGAGCTACTTTTAGGTTAACTTGACTTAAAGTATATTTAATACGTAAACTAATTCAAAGAACACATTTCACTTTTATTGCTATTTATAAGAAATTAAAAATGCCTGAAGTGAAGGCTGTAATCTTCGAATCTTGAATGATTACCGAATAAGAAGATCAATACAAGATGTTTAAGATCTAAACAAAATATTTGCTTTGCTTATATGACTAAAATACTAGTCCCAGTACTGTTTATATTGAATAATAAATATCTTCTTCCTTCTATTTAAAAGGATGCCAACCATTGATCTTCGAATTTGACAAAAGCTTTTGTTGTAAGATTTAGTATAGACCCGGTGCAGATGTCCACAAGCATTAACATTTTATACTTGATATATACTATATTTCTGTTTAGTTTGATATTAAAGTGTCAGTTAATACAAGGATTACCTATAAGAATAATATTAATAGCACAATATATTTCATATTTTTAATAATTTAAAACAATTATTTATAATTGCGTTTCTAATGCTTTTCTTGAAATCAAATATTATTATATGACCGTTAATTTAAAAGTAATATGTACAATTATCAGTAGAATTCTAGTCAATTTTTTCACAAGAGATATATGAAACAGTAATATAAAAGAACAGTGTTATACATGATAACTTTTTAACTTATTTTAATCTATT
>JAUJYU010000278.1:0-15003 GCA_033995675.1 Nothrus silvestris
TCTCTTATATTTTTTGTAATTCAGTTTGTTTTACTATTAGTTTTTATTTTAAGTATCCATTACTTTATGTATTCATTAATAGTTTGATTTATTTCCCGAAAGATTTGTCTCTAAGTTTTAATTAAAAACACATTCAATTTCATATAAAATCTTAACTGAAATATACGAAAATCCCATACAAAATGCATGCGCGCACTGCAACAATACTTAAGAACATCTTCTGGAACATACTGTAAGTTAATATAAATATTAACAAGCGCGAAAAAATCGTAAAAATTCTAACCAATAGAAATGCAGTGCTTAAAACTGGGCCTAGCGCGCTACCGCACGCCATCCGGCTAACCTATCCTAACTTAACCTATCACGTGACTATTCCTATTCGCTGGAAAAATAATTTCACGATTTTTCCGACTTTTTTAAATATTCTATGCAAAAACACAAACACAAAAAACAAACACGAAGTTCGGTCAATAGTTACATCTGACCGAAACCCATTTTTAAAATTCGGCGGTCATATTCTTTCAAATTCGGTCTGTGACTGAAATCGCTCAGCTCTAGGGATACCTAATGTTGAATGGAGTTCAGCAAAAGATAGTTTAGTGAGTCAAGGAAGGTCTGAGTGAACTTCAGTACAGCTAATATTTTGAGACTCTAGGCCAGGGCTAACAAGAGATAATAGCGGATTTTTGCTTCAAACCTCAGGGGGTATAAATTTTGAGAAATCTATCACTTTTTGAAAAAGCTCGGACCGGCCTTCTCATTCTATTTGTTTAAAAATCTTCGCCGCTAAACCTTTGGCGTTTTTTCGATTTTTCAAATCAGAGGTGTTTTGGATATATCGCCCCTTTGCCCACCCCTAGTTGCAAAGCTTAAATGCTCTAATGCAAGCTGGAAGGGGAAAATTTTAACCTACACCTTTGGTCATTAATGGTTTTAGGCTAAGTTTGAATTTTCCGAAAATGATCTAATACATATTTCAGGTGTTTTTAGCGCATATTATTTTGAATTAAATTAATATCATTGGCACATATTTTTACAAATAAAATAAGCTTTATTTATAAAATAATTAATGCAAACTTTCACACTTTTTAAGCAGATTACAGAATGCAATTTACTTTTCTTTCAATGATTAAAAGAAAAAGAACATCAATTTTATGTGTAATTATAATTATGTGTAAAGAGTACAAAAGCATTTAAAATCTACAAAAAGTTTAAACTTAACACTTCAAATATAAGAAATACTTCTTAAGAATCTTAAATAAACAATTATCACATAAACAATTATAAATTAAATAAATAAATAATATTTTCAAAACAATTTCATATGAAAGAATGACAATCGTCTTAATTTAACTAAATTTTTATTTGAAACATAAACATAATTTAAAGCTTATAAATGTTAACTATAGTTTCACATATCAATTTTTCATAAGTATTGATAATTTTCAAATTTCTATACCTATATGATTGGTAATCATTGATTACTTAAGATAATTATTTAATTTTCTATCAAAATTAAAGTTTTAACAATTGAAAATTTATTTGATACACACTTTTTACGGAAAAAATTCAATAATAAAACTAATAATAATAATAACTCTTATAATAATATAATCTCTACTTTAATAATGGACTCTAATGTAACAATATTTCAGATGTATTTAACATAATATTCTATAGATATATGAATATATTTTATAAGATTTAGAATAATTAAAATTATTGTGTATTCATATTTTTGTCTAAACTTAATGATAACAACTTGAAAACACATTAAAATTAGTTTTTTTGTCAAAAGTAAAGAAATACATTCATAATCTAAAATACTTCACTGTTGTTGAATTTGCGATTGTATTATAGTTTCAGAAAATCGCTTTTAATAGTTAACAACAAATGAGATATACAGTAGTTTCCGAATATACTTATACTTTAAAAATTAAAGTATAAATTCTTTCAAAATTAACTCATATTTAAAATTAATAATCAAAATCCAATCTTTCCTCTAAATTCTTAAGATAGAGTTAAGAACTTTGCTTTTGTTAATCCAAATCGTGAAGCTTTCTGTAAATGCTTTGAATGTAAGTGAAAATGCATTTCCAATCGGGTTTATTCTTCATTAAAATCATGTCTTCGACTTCAATTAATGGGTAGATATCAGCCTTTTCTCTATAAATTATTAAATATATCAAAAAATAGGATTCGTATTTATTAAATGTGATTAATACTCAGCAGTTTTAAAAGCAATCTCAAAGTTACGTCTCCTATTCTTTGAGTCCAATTCTTTATAGTCAAACGAATCGGGATAGAAATGATGAATAAGAGCACAAAATGCCAAACCGTCGGCCCAACTCCCAGAAAAATTTGAGATTTCGACGTTCTGAATATATAATTACACTTAAAATTTTGCTTTATCTGCGTTTAAATTGTTTCTCTCTCTCTCTCTCTCTCTCTCTCTCTCTCTCTCTCTCTCTCACTCACTCACTCTCTCTCTCTCTCTCTCTCACTCACTCACTCAGCTCTCTCTCTCACTCACTCAGCTCTCTCTCTCTCTGTTTCAGTAATATAACACTTATTTTAGTTAATTTTATGACTTAATACCAAAATAAATTTTAGAGAAAGTTTTAGCTTTTAAATCTTCAAATTATATGATTAATATTGTAGTATTGTATTTAAATCTTAATAGTGTTGGAAATCTGATGGAATTTATTCATCTATTGTTGTGTTCACTTTCATGTAAATCAAAGTTCAATCAAATAGTACCTCATATTCTTTAGTTTTTGCGCGACACCATCTAAGAAGCATATCTTTGATATCACCGGGACCTTTGGCTACCCCACCACCAGATCTAAAGCTAACAATAGATAAGTCTATCAATAACTCAAAACAGCTATTTCAAGAGTATTTAATTTTATATGAATTAACATATACTGTATATCAAAATATTAATGTTAATAATAGATGCGAACAGAAAACAGTATTAATGAAAGAATACAGTATTAAAGACAGAATACAGTATTAAAGACAGAATACAGTATTAAAGACAGAATACAGTATTAAAGATAGAATACAGTATTAAAGACAGAGTACAGTATTTAAGATAGAATACAGTATTAAAGACAGAAACATTGACATTAACATAAATTATTACGTGTCCATTACATTAAAATAAAGTGCCAGCTTCTAACTTGTAAGTTGCAAAGTGTTTAGTTTAGTTGAAAGTAGAAAAAAATGCAAAGCAATTCATATAGAGTAGGATCTGATTCCAAAAATTTCACAAAATGTATAACACAGATGGTTAAAGATTAAACTTATGTAGTACAATGTAATGGTAAAAGCTTTGCTCTCGTTTCACGTGGAACAAAAAAATTCAAGACATTTAACCGCAAATCAAAGCTATAAAAATATATATCATAAATACTAACACAGAAAGCATTAAAAGTATATTATTTAAATGACGAAAAAAGAAACGTAGAATATGTTTATTTTCAAATATGTTTAATGTAGAAAATTTCTAAACTAAACAACAATTTTATAACATAATCGTTCATATGAAACATTGGATTCTAATTTAATTATATTTTTAATAAGAGTATAAAAGAAAAATATAGCTATAGAAACACTGTTTCACATGAGTTAAAATCCAATGAATTTGATAACAAAATCGATTCATCGTTTCTTTTCTCTGCTATATTTACAAAAAAAGTAAATTTTATTAATTAATTTTGATATTACAGTAAATCTTAATTTCCACAAAATTAAACTTGAATTTATCCAAATAAAAGATTTTAACACTAAAATCAAACTAAAATTAAACCGAATGCATATCTCAGAATAAAATAGGATATAATCAAAAAAAGAGTTAGCCTTTAAAACGATGCGGTGCTGTCAAATGTGAGAGGAAGTGCTGGTCAACAATAACTTAAGTGCAAGAATTTGTTTGATAATGAAATTAACAATAATAATAATAATAATAATTACTTATAACGATTTAAAAGTTTATTTTTACGGAACAACAAAAATAAACTTACATTAACGGCAGTGAAGTGCAAAACAATTTGTGCAAACAAAAGATTGAAGCGAAAAACACCGAAAAGCCTGTTCATAATTAATTTATTTTCAATGGATAAGTTTTTTTTGTATAAGATTTGTATCAGATTTGTATCCATGCTTTTACAGTACTTTCATTTAGTTTAATAATAATTGATTTAGTTTACAAACGGTTTTACATATTTCCTTATTATTGAATATTCAAATTAAATTGTGTGGAAATAAAAATTACATTTAAACCATACATTGATTTAAACGATTTTAAGTCAGTTTATTAATATTTAGTATTATGAACAGACCCTATAGCATAACAGCAGTGACAGTAACTACAGAGTGACTCAATTACAAAATAATTTATCAAATAATAGAATTAACAGCTAGAAACTTACTTTCTAGTAGTAGTAGTAACGGACTTAGTAATGGTAACACTGGAACTGCCACTAACACTGGAAGAGTCCAGTCCTTCACACTGAGTCCGTTCTTTAGATTCTGATTCTGAAAAACCATATTTGTTAATAAAAATTTATCGCAAATGTTGGTTACAAAATAGCACTATTTTAAAGCTGTGGACAATTTTAAAAAAACGTTTACATTAGGTATTGTCACAACTGCTTTGCTAAAGCAGAAAGCCTTCAAACTAAACATGATATGATAGCAAAAATTTTATATAAGTTTATTAATTGTCTCGCTTTTTAATTTGAATAAGTTTTTAATGTAATATTTGTAGCATTTTTATCGATATCGTCGACCCAATCTATTAGATGCCATATTATGCTCGCGGAACTCCGCCACTAAATCCGGCCGAAGCCACGTAATTGGTGCCTAGTCTTACTTCGCTAGCTGTGAAATACAACAATCACTTTATTCAAAATATTCAATTGGCAGATTATAAGGCATGTGTGCTTATCCTTTTATTAAACTCTTTTCTAAACATATCTGCTCTAAAGGTTTATTAAAACTTAAATAAATGGCACAAATTGTGTAGAAATGGAAAGCTTCCACATTTAAAAAAATATGTTTGTAATGTATTTACATTTAGATTATATTTCAATTTAGGTTATTCTTAAGGAATATAATTCTTTGTAAAGTCTGAAGACAAAAGTGTGAGCACACATACGACTTATCAATTCTCAATTGATTCCTACCATTAATATCTCTGAACTCTTCTAAGCAGACCATTTTTGGACCTTTAGGTTATTGAGATTGAGAATAAACCAAATAAGAGTGAAAGTCTTGGATGATTTATCAAAATATGAACACAACAAACCTGCCCCCTGTTTCCCAATGATATCATAAGCAGCTAAAGTGCGTCTTTTGCGCTCATCAGCCTCTTGCTGTCGAGCGCGGATTATTCTTTCCATTGCATCTAAATGTGGTTCTCCTTTGGGAAAATTGAATCCTCCGGGAAAGCCAGGGCTCAATGGAGTTCCTGGTTGTGAAGTCGATACTATCCTCAAAAAATTAATCATCATTTGATGATAAAATTCAAATCTCATACGATTTCCAATATATCATATCTTATTTCTACCCACCCTTAGTCACTCTTGCGACACCACCGGAACTGCCAAAAGTCGCGCCGCCTTCAGATTTTTGCGGCTCATAATGCGACACTTTTTAGAGCGTGAATTAAAAACAAATTTAAAATAATAAAATCAAAATTAGAAAATACATAAAAACTCTTCAATATTAAAGTGTAGTATTTGTGCAAGTATTTCAAGAGTTTAAAGAATACAAAAACTCTGCAGCTTAAGGCACATTTAATTTTTTTTATATAAATGCAAATATTGACAACAATTGGCTTTATTATAGATCACTTACCATCAGCTTTTTTGAAAGCTTCGAAATTAACTTCTTTAGGAGCGCCCGCTTGACCTGAGCGCGCGGCCGCGTCATATGCAGCTAACATACGCTTCTTTCTATCTTCTGCAGCTCTTTGTCGTTGACGTAAAGCGTCTTCAACTAAATCACTGGCTTTTATTCCAGATATCGAACCAGCAGGAGTTCCCGGAGGAGTAGCTTTTTATATATAATTAAGTTTATATTCATGACAAGAATCACTCATCATTATAGAACTCGTATTGTAGCTAAAGATGGGAATCAGCTCAGCACTACTGAAAGCACGGTGGGTTACTGTGGGCAGCTTTGGGGTTTAATCAATATTTTGGAAAATCAAATAAAAATTATAACTTATTCTTTATAAAAATTGTAAATACCAGTATTAATTCTGTTTATACAATGTACCATTGGCCTTAAAATTAAAGCACAGTTTTAACTCAACTATCACTTATCAGATCTGCAAGAAAACATGATCATTGAAACAATTTTTAAAGTTGAAAATTTTATATTTCAAAATAATTCATAGTTTGATATAAATATTGTATAACAAACTAAGTTAGTTATACATAATTTTACAAAAAAAAGATAAATCATCATAAAACTGTGCTTTAAGGCAAATGATCTTTATGTTTCTGCACTAGCGCTCATTTTTTTGTATAGTTAGATAAGGATTTGTATGGAAAACTTCATCTTTACCTAAAATTAAACAAAAATTTTAAAAAAGTGGGCGGGTGCACTTACAGGTAAATTAATAATTTAAAAATCTAAAATATAAATTATTTTACTATTGCTAATAGAATTTTACATAATATGTTATAGTTTTTAAGCTATTACAAGTTCTTTCAGTTCAGATCATAACTGAGTTAATGCAGAACTGATGCAGAGTTGATGCACATCTTTAATTGTATAATAGCTATGAGTTAAAGAGAGATATCGGAATCTCAACACAAGTCAAACTTAAAACTATTATAAATAAGTTGCACAATACGAGTTAAAAAGGAAGATCTATTTCTCATTCTATTCCAAATCTACTAAACAAATATAAACATAATTCAACTAACTTTAAAACAAATCAATAATTTGAATAAATTTTTTTTATTAAAGTTCATAACTGAGTTGCTTTATTTACTGGATATTTATTTTATTAACATTAAAATCCTATTTTCTACTTTATGAGTGAAAACAATGCTGTAATTTAAACTTTAAAAAACTTAATAAAAATCATGATATTTGCAAAAATTTCTAATCTAAAGATAGCTATTGAAAGTTGCTATCATATAATGTTTGAAAGCAGGTTTGAAGAATCTTAATATACTTATCACTTATCAATATTTAGATTATTCCTTCGCATACTTTAACGCAAAACACAAACTAATAATAATTATAAAATTGAATGTTGAAATAAGTAATTAAAATGACCCTACCATCAAAACTCTTATAAATTCCAATGTCCATTTTTTTGTCACCTCCTGCAGGCGCTGATTTAGCCATTTGGTCGTACATCGCAAGTGTCCTTTGTTTGTGTTCAGCCGCTTCTTTCTGTTTTTGTTGGAGCCTATCTTCTCGAGTATTCGTTAATTTATTTAACTTTTCGTCACGTTTTGCTATTTTAAAACATGTAATTCATTATAATTCGGTCGTAAAAAGTTTCATTATTATCAAATCTTTTTAAAAATTATATCATTTCAAATACTTGCAATACTTTTAAATTATAATATAAATAAATAATCCAATAAAAACAAATAATAAAACAATTAATATCATTTTTTTGGCTAAGATATTGCATCCGATTAAAGTATTATAATTTTGAAGACACTAATTGCAGGTACGTCTTAATTATATTCTGTTTTAACTATAATGCAGTTTCATTGAAACTGATCTTTGAATTATTTAGTTATTCTAATATTAGTCAAAATTTACTAATTGAACTGATTTAATATTCTAGAAATATTAATAATTAAAAATTGAAAATATTTGAAACATTAGATCTTTTGAATTTAATCATTATTTTCATTTGTCTAAAGATTCTGAACTGATTTTGTTCGCAATAAACTGAATAACTTTACTTTTTGAGATTATTGGTTGATAACAAAGTTATAATTGTATATTTAACTTATGAATTAATAAATTCTATAATGAATACCTTTATCAACTGCACGCAATTCTTGTATTCTGGCTCTAATAGCTTTTCGGTCATCGATATCCTCGGTCTGGTCGAGCTATTAATTTATTTAAAACTTATTGTTTTAACGATGTGTTGTGTTTTGAAAATCACTACCAATTCTTACCAAATTTTGCAATAAAGACTCGTCAGTGATTTCATCCAAATTAATCTCTTGTTCAACATCTCCCATTTTTAATTCGATAAATCAATACTTTCTGCAAATTAATAGAAAATTGTAACTTTCGATAACGAACACAATTAACAACTTTTAAGCAAAAAAAGGGATGCACTTATTCTTTTAGTCTAAGAGAAGCATTGAGTCACTGCTTGAAAATGAAACTAACTTTGGAATTTGTAGCCAAGAATGTTGTAACAGAATCAGAAATGGTTGCACTGTTATTAAGAATGATCAAGAATATAGTGCTTTACACTATAACCATGAATTTGGGTACATTTGCTTGATTTGCTATTTTGGTCGTCTTCCAAGTCAACTGTTTCTTAGTTTATAGTTTAGATAATTTTGTGCACATAATTGTTTGTATGAAGTATACTATTGAAGAATCCCAAAAAAAGTCATATATAAAAATAGGAGCTCAGGATTACCGTCTGATTGGCACGTTTGCAATGTTATAATTGGCAAGTTTGCAATCTTTATAAATAGCATTTTTATTCAGAAAATACTTTGCAACCCATAACAAGAGAAAGCCTCGCTTTCCCTTAATAACGTATTGAATGACAATCCTTGTTAATAATTCAATAGTTATTTTTATTCTGTTTATCAGTTTTCTAATTGATTGAATTTAATAAAATTATTGTAATTAATATCTGTAAATCATTAAAAATCACTTAAAAAATCATTTTGATTGCAAATGTCAATTTATTACATGTAAAGTCATAAATACAAACGCGTATAAACTGGTATTCGTAAACTTGTATAAAATTAGAAAATAATTAATTTTTAATGTATGAACAAAGATGTGAAACACTAAACGTGATTAATAAAAACCAAGTAATTTTTGAAATATGCAAATGTGATGCTTTATTACATGCGTCTGATGAACACGTAAATACACAGCTTCGGTAATCTCGTTCATCTCCGGGTCTAAATTGATTAAAATTTATAAATTTTTGTTGAAATGTTAAAATTTTTAAAAAACCATTATATGACTTCTCACATACCTTCTCACATAATCACAATAATCTCCGTAATCACGAGAAGAACAAAATCTTTTTGTTCCGATTCGGCCTTAAAAATTAGTTAACTTAGGATCAAATTATTTCAATGGTTTTAGATTTAATTTTAGCCTCAAAAAAAGTTGCAAAGTTAGTGGTAAATACGAAATTAAATTTAAAATGTTAAAAATATCTTTCAAATGTTAAGCAGTGTTTTAAGCAGTGATACCTTCGAACATTCCCGTTGATTTAATACAAAATCGAGATTCAAAAACATCATCACATGGTTCAGGTCTTAATTTAGTGCTGTCCTCATCAAATGTTTCACTACATTCAATGTCTGAATTACTTTCACATTGATAGCAATTTATTGTCAAAACTATCAAAATATTACAAAATTTGTTAAATTAAAACAAATGAAATCTTGCTTTATGTACAAATCAACTTTCTTAACAAATAAAAGTTAACGGCTGTTAACATACCTTCGAGAGGTGACCAGAACAGCACGAATAAAATTGCAAATATTAATGATTTAAATATGAGATTCATTGTACAATTAAGTTGAGGCCTTTTTCAAGACTTCTAAGGCTGATTTCTTAGAATAATTTTAAAATACAAGTTAACTATAAAATTCTGTTTTTAAAATAAAGATGAATGTCATATTTGTGGGCGTGAATGTGTGCCAAACCTTTGCTAATGTATAGCAATAACAGGTATAATCTGTTCACATCAAATACAGGTAAAAATAGTGAAATCAATTGCATTAAGTGAAGCTACAGTGAAGCTAACAATTTTAGTTGAATATGAAGAATATATTTGAATCATAAAACTTGACTTGACTCAAATAACTGAATCATATAATTAGAAAGCTTGTAAAGCAAAAGTCTTCTTATTCTCTTTCAAAAAATTTCTCTTCAGTACAAATTATTTATATTATAATTTTCTGTTAATCACAAACTGAAAATTTAAAAAATCTGTCAAAAAGTTTTTAAACCTTTTATTTATAACTATTTTCAATCTAAATTAAATCAATTTAAAATATTATATACTTAACTCTCGCAAGTCTTAAAACTAATAATTATTTCAAGTCACTTATCTATAATTATGAATGCTTTGACTATTAACTCAAACATATTAGCGTTTTTTCAATTTAATACAATATCTCGAAAATTCAATTTGAAAAGTTCTGTAAAAATTGATTGATTTTGTAAGAGTTTTTTTATTTTCTTCAAATAAATGTTACATTAATAGAGTTTTGGAGTATTAAAAATTATTAAAAGTAATTAACTTTGCAAAGGTTTTAAATGGATCACATATTTATAGCTGCATTTGGGATGTATTGACTCCTTATAATTGAGTATAAAATAAGAATCACAAATTCATAAGATATAGTTAGTTCTACTATTATGGCAATTGATTGAGAGTAGACAGTGTTAATTCATCAATTTCATAGATCAGTTGTTCAGCTTCATTATGCAAAGCTATAGAGTCTTCTTCGTAATTATCCCATTCGAGTTCATTGCCGTTTTGTTCATTTGCATTGAACTCATCATTGATGATCTCGTTCTCCCACTGGAGTTCCCCCAAAGACGAAGAGCCTCCCAATGAGATCTTCTCTTTAGTATCCGGTGAAGCGTTTTTGTTCCACAAAATCCTAGTTCTCGATTGCAAAGAATCGATTAATGGTAATTCATGAGCGAAATATTGGTCACTCTTTTGATTTTTATGAATGGAAGTCACATCAGAGTTATAAACGGGGAAAGACTTTACTAATGGATTCAAATTAGAACTTTTGCAATTAATCATTAATTCTTGACCACTAAATTCCTGAAATAAATGCGAAATTCTGTTAAAATGCTAATAAAATATATTTTTTTGGATGAACTAACTTTTTCTTTGGTTGTATTGTCTCTTAATGTAAGCCAAGGCGTGACACTTAATAAGAGTTATAATGAAAGTTAGTTATAATGAAAGTTAGTTATAGTGAAAGCTAAACAAATGAATTTTTGGCTCAAAATATAATGAAAATCATTTTGACTTTCATTTTTTAAAAATAGTGTTTAGACATTAGTCATAGAAATTACATGACATTTAAGTTAGAAATGTTTGGCAAAATCTAGTTTTGGTTTATGTGTATAGTATAGTATAGTACAGTAGAATTCCCTGAGAACTTCTATAATTTGTTAGTTTATCTAAATTTATAGATTCTATCGAAATTACATTATCTATAGCTAACCATTGAGTTAAAAAGATTAATAGTTTTCAAAAAATAGTATTGATATGACATATACTGTATATTCAGCACTAGCACTCATTCCAACTTTTGAAGTGAATTCAAAAATGTTCATCTTTTAGAAGGAACATCTTTACAAATAGCATTTTACATCTTTGATAATCCACTAGTACTAACTCATTGAAGACTACTTGCAATTCAGTATTTAGATAAGTATCTGTTTAAGTACTTATACAGAGATAAGTACTTTTTTTAAAAATTCAATACTTGTATACAAAAAACTGATAGCATTCAATTTTAATTATAATAACTAATCGACTGTAAATTGTAAACTACAAATTATATTTAACTTATTTAATGATTGCTATCTTTTCAAAATGAAAGTAAGAATAAGTGAATACCTGGTCGGATGCATTTGTATCATCGATGATGAAGTATCCTATAATTTAATTATGGAAAGTAAGAATTCAAATGAAGAGATAATAGATAATAGACTTATAGATTTGATATAAGTTATAAACATAAATATTAATGAAAGCAAAGGACATATTAATTTGATATGAAAACATACAGGAAGATCAAATTCAAACATGAGATTCTCAAATTCAATAGTAGTCGATGAACTCTGTCTTCTCAATGTAAAAGTTTGTGACTTTTTTGTACGATTAGGTCTTCGTCTGATTGAATCTCTTAAATTAGTTTTAAGGATCAGACAATCGCAACAAAAGCATTTTCCGACCTCACAAACACATCTACCGATACAACTGCCCATTATTTGAAAAAAGTATTCATATATTAATAATTATCATACAATAAATGTCATAATTAACTCTTTTGCTATATTTTATATGAGATATATGACTATCTTATCACTTAATATTACAGGTAGAGTACAGTATATGTAACTTATATATTGGATATTACGGATATCCGTAATTAAATATCCAAATTAAAAAAATTATAGTTTTATTAATAAAATGGAAATGCTTTATTTGAGACATAAACAGAGATACACTATAAATAACAAATAAATACAATATATGGCAACAATTCGCAGCCAACTTAGAATTTTATTGATTTTTGTAGACAGCGCTGCATAAAGAGCGGCTTTCAATGTATCGAAATGTCAGATCTCAATGAAATCTTCTTCTCCCCAACAAAAGTACAGTAATAGGACTCTAACTCACAAAGTGATAGACTTTTAATTAAGTTTATTGTAAAGATTTAATGATTTAACTGCATAATCATTTGTTAGGCTTGTTTTGAAAGCAAAATATTTACACCAAAAGTTTCAAACATAGTTTTAAATAGTTTTAAAAAGTATTTTAAAAATAAAACAATAGCAGTACAGGTAAGTGAGTATAAAAAAATAGTTAGTAATAAACTTGACATTGAAATTCTCTTAACATAAACCAAATGAAGTGATTTGAGACTAGTGTTATTTCGCTTTCGAAGTTTTGATTTTACTTTCTTTTACTTTTTCATCTAAAATAAAACAATATTTAATTTTAAGCCAAACCTGAAATAAGAAAACTTAAAACTACATGATTAATAAGTTATAAATGTTTTAAATAAAATCAACAATATTGAGTATTTCAATTTTCTAGATTTGTGTTAATTGTTTTCAATTTTAGTTCAACTGACATAGAATCTGATGAAGAGTCGGTACAGTATATTAAAATTTGAAGCATGCTGCTGCTGTATGCTATGCTGCTGTATAACCCGCACCTTCTAATTTTTTAAAAATTAATCATTTTGCGAAATTTTATCGGTGAAATTGTTTATCATTAATTAAATAAGTGATAATAGGATTTTTATTTTATTTGGTAAATGAAAGACCAGATCGACCTTCGAGTCGGTCACAGTTGGCGACCCATTCTCTTTTCAAATAAATTAGCCAAACATTTAAACCCTTTCACGACCCACTTTAGAGTCCTCGGTATAACTTATACAACTGTTGTATATAAATGTTTAGACAACTTTGTTTAGAAAACTATATATTTATTTAGAGGGAGATATATTTTTTAATGATAACAATTAATGATAGCATTTCTTATTTTAATTTTAAGCCTATTATTAGAAAATAATGCAATTGTTTACAAATGAATTTGAATGCACTTTAAGTCGACAACTAAATGATCGATATGTGGGGCATATGTTTTGACTTTATTAATTTCTAAAACTTCGACAAACCATTTAGTCTTCTCGTGAATCGAAGACATAATATGAGCTACTCTTTGAGACATATCATTGGCCCAATTGTTCCAAATTTGTTTGATATCTTCTTTAGTTTTGAAGCCATAGTGAGAAACGTTGTGATGAATATGTAAAATAAGTTTATCACTACTTATGTTAAGCGAACGACAGCCAACTTCAAGACTCTCTAAAGAGGTGGGTATTAAACCCATATATACTCTGTCGGCAACATTTGTCGGACAAACTAAACGGTTGTCACCGAAATGCACAACACATTTATGGGACACTTTGTTGAGTTGAAGATTCCTCTCAAGGGCTATAATGGCGTTGGGATTCCATTCACAGCAATGAACGCGTTTGGCTTTAGTGTGAACCGCAAACTGCAAACTGAAATATCCTATTCCTGCAAACATGTCTACTATTATCTCATTCTCGCATAAGAGTCGAGACACACGAATCTTCTCTTTGATGTTACCGATGCTGAACATGGATTGCGTCACATCAAAGCTATATCTTTCACAAGTATTCAAAACATTCAAAACTATTTAGTAATTAATGTGATATCACTTTAAAGTTATCTAAGTTTCAAATCAAATACAATTAACTTAATTCATGTCTCACTTAATTTTATTATCGATATGAGTGACCCATGGATTGTCTCCTTTAATGAGTTTGACATTAGGGCTACGAAAGCCATCCTTTGATATCTTTGATTTGACGGCCAATCGCTTGCATTTCAAATGAAGACATAATTCTTCTATTAATTCATTGGTCACGACTTCGCCTGTTATTTGACAAACAATTCAATAAATACTATAAATATTAATATTTATTTTTACCGAATTTTAAGAGAATATCTTCATTAATGACAACCATATCGTTGTGCCGATTGTAACCAATTTTATTCAATTTAGATATCAATTCATGTTTATTGATATCCATAATGACTGTGTCTTACAATTGAGCAAAAATTGATTATAATTTAAATAATCAAATAAATGAATCAATTTTACGCATTGTTTAAAAAGTTATGTATTAATAAAGCTATGATTTGGTCGCAAATGATATGGTATTGAAATGATATTGAAATGAGTATACCATGACTGACAACACCTCTAATAACAAAAGTTGTCTTTCAATAATTGTAAACAAAAACACATGTTTGCCATTCATTTCACTCATTCATTGAATGCATAAACTTCTGAATTAAGTGTTTAATAACAATAAATAACTTAATTTGAATTATTATTAATATTAAGCATTGAATTGGTATTATTTAAATATAAGAAATGATTTCGTTGTTGTCTTTAATGAACAGAAATGTTCGAAACGCTTATCATTTGAGAAATTTATT
>JAUJYU010000279.1:0-14982 GCA_033995675.1 Nothrus silvestris
CGAGGTTACATGAAAAAAAAACTTTAATAAAAAATGTTTGAAGTTTTATTTTATTATCATACTTACTATAAAAGCTATACTCATTTAGTTTTATCATATCTAATATTTGTCACGCTGTAGTAATGTTAATAACTTCATTTTAGCTTTACTTGGGCTGAGCTCATGACCAGCTCTTGCTATAGACCAGCGGTCGACAAGGGTTTTAGACAAATGGGCCAGATTTTCACCCTAAATAGTCAATCGGGTCACAAACTATAACGTTTAAAATAGCTTTTATAATCAAAAGGTGGGCAAACAGAGGGCATTTTTACCAAATGGAAATTATAATTCAAATTCCCCTTTCAGTTAGCAACATCGCACACTTATCATCAAAAAATGCTTTTTGATATCTTTGTGGAGAGCAGAATGCAGTCCATGAGGCACGAGGCTACTCTATTTCATGTGTTTTTATAAAGCCGTTAAATCTTGATAATCTGATAATATTTGTTAAGTGTTTTTTTGTTTACATATCTTATATGTAAACTAGTTCTCAAAAGAGCTGCACCAGCTTTTGAAGGTTCAACAATAACAAAATATTAATAAATGGTCTAATATTTTAAAATTAAAACGTAGAAATGTAAAGCTATTTTTGGTAGAGACCATTTTCATCCAAACTTATTGATTTCTGAGATCAAAATCAAAGTCGTAAAGATGTAAAGATGATGTATTGATTGATGTATTGCTTGAAAATTTAATTCTTGAAAATTTAAATCTATAAACTTTTATCGATATTGTTAATATTTTGGTATAATTATGTCTTTAAAATATAGTCCATAGCTTTGAGACCGAGTTTACTATTAGTAATCTGCTACCGCACGTTCAGCCGAATCTCAAACGATCGAATCTCAAGCGATCGAAAACCTGTTTTCATTTACCCTAAACAGACTTATCCCATATTTAATGACAAAATAACACTAACTGACTCTAATTGTATTATTTAGCACAAATAAAATGTTAATTTGAGATTTTAAAAAGTTACAATTTTATTTATAACTCGTAACTGCTGTGTTATTAACAATGTATATCAAAATAATCAAGATTTCAAAAAGTTCTAATATCTTAAATAGGGCCGCGCGGAAGCCATCTAACCTATCCTTACCTAACTTAACCTTTCACTAATGGATTTAATTTTAGTTATTAAAAAACCAAACAAAATTAACATTACGTCTAACAATAGGCTTACAGCAGAACAGCAGAACAGGTTAAAACAATATCAGTTTTTAGTTAATTAGGGAAATGAAAACAGGGTTTCGATCAATTGAGATTCGATCATTTGAGATTCGACTGAACGTGCACACACATAAAAAACCCTTCACTTTTTACTCAATCTTTTTGCCTTAACTTTTAGATTGTATAAATCAGTCTAACTTTATTCGTAGGTAAAGATTGAACAGTTTATGATTGAATTAATTTTTGTTTCGATATCAGTAAAAATTTTAAAAACAAAAAATTACTATTTATAGTATCAAGACAAAAGCATCAATATAACATTGTTAGTACAATACATTTTGAAACTTTAAACTCCGGCCGCCTCTGCGCAACTATGCAAATGCTGAGGCTTAACCTCTATGGCTTTGATATGCACATGTGCTACATTTTACATAGTTGCGCAGAGGCGACCGGAGTTTAAAGTCTCAAAATGTACATTAATGGACATTGAAATCCAGTCAGTTTACACAAACTCAATCATTACTTGTCCATATATTTTTAATCCATAAATATTGATTGAGTTTGTGTGAACTGACTGAATTTCAATGTCCATTAATGTACATATAAAAATAGTTTTAAGTTGATGAGCTTTCAAATTATTGATATTATTAATTTTTAATTGATCCTAAGAATTAACAATTGTAAGAATTAAGTGAATGCATTTGTTGGAACTTTTAAGTTTATTAATTTGATACAATTATTCTACAAAGGGCCGGAACTACTCAATAATTTTTACTTTATGTGGGCCATCTATAATCATGAATCGGGCCAGATCAAGGCTAGCTTATAGACATCACTATATTACACTTATATTACACAGAATAATCTTTCAAATATAATGTTTGTAACTTATGAATGCGTATAAAGTAGAAACACAATACTGATCACTAGACCTTCCAAAATAATGTGCAAATTGGAAGTCAAAATGTACTGAAAAATATGCAAAAATCCAATATAAATTGCAAATATTATGAATGCATAATTCCTTAAAGTTACTCCCATTTTGCAATTTTTTGCATACTCCACCCCCACCCCTCCCACTTCTTAATTCTGGACCAGAATTATACATTGAATTGGGTGCCCGATGGCACGTTTTTTATTAAAGGTCGTGTATTTGGTTCTAACTTTTATTTAAACATAGAGAACAATTTCGGTAAATAGAATTAGAAATTGGTTAAAAAATTATTCCAGTTATAATTTTAGTTCATTAAATATATTAAAAAATTAAATATTTACTAAAACATGCCTTAATTTGTAGTAAATTGTTGTTTAAAACTATAAAATATTGGAAAAAGTGTGCAAAATTGTGCTTTTGATTAAAAAATGTGAAAAATGTGATTTTTATTAAAAAATGTGCGAAAAACTTTTGAATATAAGCCCTTTAGTGATTGATTAGTGAAGATCTCAACTCTTGAGCCGATTAGACTAGTCAATAAAAACATGTGATCACATTATTTTGGAAGGTCTACTGATCACCATAACAAACAATGACAGTTATCTTCCAAAGATCCAACATTGAATTCTTAAAGTTATTAAATTTGATTTCAGTTATGACATGAATGAATTTAGAAACATTACGACTTCATCAGATTTATCGTATTTAACTGATTATCAGTCATATCACGATCAATGCCATCAATTGCACAAAAGACTTCGCATTAGATTCAACATTAAATATAAAAGAAATGAATTCAGAAAAAAACGTCAGGTAATTGAAATCTTATCTTTGATTGTGTTGTGATTCAGTCTCGTTAGTTCTACTTAAAAGCTCTAGAGTTGACTAACGAGCTAACTGGCAAAGATCATTCCAATTTTTTACGGAAAATTAGTTAATACTTTGTCAATCTTATATTCTGTAGCGTTGGAAGAGAGCCTGGACTTTTGTTGGGACTAATTGGTGTGGAAAAGGGTCTAATAGTAGGAATTTCGAAGATTTGGGACAACATAGTTTTGCAGATCGATGTTGTAGGTGAGTGCAGGTGTCATTTGTACAATCGATCCAATTAATCAAATTAATTAATCAATTTACGCAATTAGGAATCTTAAAACAATAAAAATAATTCACATATATTACAGATAATAAGTTTATTAGAAAAATAATAAGTGACTAACAAAACTTCTTTAGGGATCACGATCTTTGCAAATATACAATTGGACCCTTTTCATGGAAATATAATCTTTTCAACTATAGGTATTTAACTTTTACTATTAGATTTTATTTTTATATCTATCTACCGAACGTGCTTCCAATCTCGTCCCTTCCAAGCTTAAGCGTTGTCAAACTCTCTTATACAAACCCTATTTTTATCCCATATAAAAGACTATTGAAAAGAAAGCTCTACTACAAAATTACTCTTAAACTAATCGAAACAAAAAACCTTAAATTATATTTCGCATTCGTAAATTAATTTTTAATACATCATTTTCTGCTAATAAATATATTTAACATTCCTTAACAATATCAGTTTGATCTCAAGGGATTGATTAAATGATAGGCACTTACATTGATCTAAAAATTTTCAAATAATGCTTTCACATTCATGAATGAGCTTATATTGAACGTGTTTATTATGAATATTTATTTAAATCATGGAAAATAATTTATATTTTTTAGACATTGACCTAACCTAACCTATTAAGGAGGTCAAGGCCTTCTAACTTACCCTTACCTAAACTAATAGAAGGAGATGTTATTATTGTTATTTAAAATTTAATCTAATTTCATTTATTTAATCTTTTTAAAATGTAATAAATTATCATATTATTTGGGTTGAAAACAATACCAGCTTTTAGAGTTATTTTAATATAATAAATGAGATAAATTAGTTTTAGGGTCATGTATAACAAGGTTTGGAATAGGTATGCCATTTCTCCAGCTTTTTAGTAGTTTTTCCATCGTAAGGGTTAAGTCAGAGGTTTAGATATTTTACAGAATTTTATGAAAATTCAATGTATTTTTTTAACAAAACTATCAAACGATTTAACACTTCTAACTAAGTTGTTAGAGATATGTTAAACGGTTTCAATGCGTCGCATATTCACTTTGGTACCGACTCCAGAGTGGCAACGCTTCGAACCAAATGGACGCAATTTCCCTCAGGTCGGATCCTGTGAAAAGTCATCGCAGATCCGAAGGCAACAACAATAATACTTTTTAATTCAATTGGGTTGTAGGAGGGACTTGTAATGACGATAGAAGTCAATTGTATAAAATTCTTGCATGAGATTGTTGCGGTTATAATTTACATTTTGCGTTTGAAACTTCAGCACATATTATAGCGTAACGTTATTAATGGGTGACCCTATCTCCAGCTTTTGAGATCCAGTGAGATGGCATCCCTAGTTTGAAACGCTTAAGCTTGGAAGGGATGAGATTGGAAACAACGTGCGCTAACCTATCTTATTAAAGTCAAAATACAGCACTGATTTATAAAATTCTTAACATTCAACTATAGTTGATTGAGAAATAACTTGTTAAATAAAGTTATTATTAAATTATTATTAAAGTATGATTAAGTACAGGTCAATCAAATGAATAACGGGGCGATTTTATATTCGAATAACTTTTGAAATAATTGTTGGATTTTAATTTAATCAAATTAAGTCTTAAACATTCATATTTTTTTCTAATTACCCAAAAATCTGATACTTAATGTTGAAATGATTTAAAAGTACCTTAATTCAAGATGACCCTATTTTAAATTTTTAGGCCTATTTATGCCATTTTTAGCTGTTATTTTTGGTGAAATTAGAAATTAGCTGTTATTAAGAAATAGTTTTTGGTGAAATTAGAAAAAATAACCAATTGTGTACAAGTTTAGATACATTGATATCCATAAATATTTAAACACAAAGCTAAATTTCTGAACGCCTAAAAAATTTTGAATACTAAGAAAATTAGATGTTTCGCACTTTTATCAAATTTTCAATTTTATAAAAATATCCTTAGATATTTAAGATATTATTTTATTTATAGCGCTTTTATAACTGTTTATTGTGGTTCTTCGGGAAATATCGAACAATCTTATCAAAATATTCATATTATACCACTTTCAGTTGTCAATTTTTTTGCTTAAGGGCAGCGCCGTAGGCAGGATTTAGGTCTGGGGAGGCCTAGCCATATTTATACTGTAAAGCCATATGTTACCCAGAGAATCCACAGATCTACACTTAAATTGTCTAAAATCTCAGGCTACGGCGCTGCTTAAGGACCATCGAAAACGTAAAAACTTTAAAATCCGACCCAAAAGAATCGGGTCAGTTAATTGTAGAAGTATTAAATTCTTATTAATTCAGATAGAGAACTATTTTATCTTTAATATGATGTATGAACATGTTCCGTTATTTATTTGATCGCTCTGTATAATTAAAGTATTATAATTTGGTTTTACAAAGTTAAACATTTTTAAAAATGTTACAGCTATTTGTTTGTACAGTAAGTTTTCAATCTAGATTCTAGAACTTATATAAATGTATATAAATGTTTGCAAATTCTTTACTATATTTTCTGTAACGTTAATAGTAAATAACAAAATATAGTCTCTTTTAATAATAATTTATATAATAAACTTAATTGATTTGCAATAATGATAAAGCTCGAGTCTTTTAATGAGTTAATATAGTGTTGTACTTATTTCCTATAGGTTTCATTATGTTTCTCATTGTTCATGTGATGAGAGGTAACTATTATTCTATTCACTCCATAAATCATGTTTTCTATTATTGAGGGAATTATAACGATATCCGAAAAGACTCTTCCAAAGAATCTTTTTGAAAGTAACATTCAATGCTGTGATAAGGCTTCAATGCATTGCTTCCCTTTAATCCATACGTTTTCATTGAGTTTTCTCTTTTTATTCTACTCATTGATTGTGGTCTCGACGTTAACCCATTCGAGCGGAACAATTATCTTTGCTTTACAACTCCCTTAATATTATTGTCTATCAGTTGGTTATGTCCATCAATCCCTTATCCCATTTTATGGTCAAATGCATTGTGCCTTTCATTATAGCAATGACTTAATAAAGATATAGCACAAGAATACAGTTAGTACTGAGTTATGTTATGTTGCATTTTATGCTTTTGTTTTCTTTATTCCGCTCTATTTTCAATCTATTTTATTGTTTCCATTTATTTACAATTATTTTTGTTTTGTTTTATTATTTTTGTTAATTTCATTGGATTATAACATACAGTATTGCACACTCTTAGGAAAGATTTGATAAATACATTTCTTATAAATATTAGATTTCGTTCATGTCTTAAAATCGCAAACACGGGCGCCTCTAATTTGATCGGAAAATTATTCTTCAATGTCGTTCAGACCAAATGCTTTCTATTTCGCAGAGAGAATGTCTGTAACCGAAGGTCGTGGTGGGGGACCTGTCTTCGCACGAAGACAAAGAAAAGGGCATTATTTCGTAATGGACTCAAGTATTAGTGCTTTGTTATACGTAATATAGAATACAAATGCATTATTTATTGTAAAGTAAAGTATAATAAGATACAACTTTTATACATACAGTACACGTCATTTTCATTACTTTAATGTAAAAATCTTAATATTTTAATCATTATTATATTATAATCATTATAAATCATTATATGTAATAAAAATTTCATTAAATACCTGTTACAGTAGAGTTAAAATATAATCTTTATTCTTATTGACTTTATATGAAGGGATACAGTAAAACCTCCGTAAATCGAACCTAGGTTGGTTCCTGAAAACTTGAAAGATATAGAGAGGTAACTCATAATGTGTTTATAGTTGAGGGACTATAAATAGTGTTCGACATAGAGAGGTTGTTCGACATAGAGAGGGTTCGATATACGGAGTTTTTACTGTATAACATTTTTGAAAATCGATGGAAAAATATTATTTTAAGCGAAATTATTTCTCATAAATCGAACATTGCTTTAAGTTTACGATGTATAAATGTGTATAAATACTGTTTTGGTAATAAGTTATTACTAATAACGATGTTCTCGCTCAATGCAAAACAGAAATAGTTTTATAGATTTGATTTTCAAATCCAGATCTACGTTAATATTTGTACAAAAATGCATTTTCAACATTCACTTAAATAAAAAATAATTGTCGTAATAGTATATCAAATGTAAAAAATCAAATCATATTATCGTTCACTAATACAGAGTATTAAGAGCTAAGAATTAATGAGTTATGCGCCGAAAAACAAGCTTAGCATTAATTATACTTACAATAATTTGATGCGAACTCAAAGGTTATAGTCAAAGTGTGCCCTCTAATCAAAAAGATTGATAACTAAATAAGATGCATTAAATGCTCTAAAAAAATAGTTTAGTTCGTGGATCACTTTTAAATCTTTGGACATTTAGCGGAGCACCAAAAGTCTATTTTGCATACATTTTTACATTATTAATACATATGCAAACAGTCAATATTGCTTTCAAAATTTATCGCGGATCACCTATGGCCTCTACACGGATCCGCGATCTGAGAAACTAGTTTGGTAACCCCTGCTCTATACTATAAAAATACTGATTAATAAAATGTCTAATTTTTGTTTGTTAACTAACAAAAGCCAACAATTAAATCAAGAATGGAATTTTTCAATTTATCTTTGATTACATGTAAAAGATCCTAAAATATCAAATTGAAAAGATCGTTACAGTTTTTCAGCTTTACAGTTGATTATACAATTTCATCGATCATTAATGAAAAATATTCAATGATTTTTGTCGTTTTAAGATTTAATAGAAAAGATGCCATTTTAAAAATGAGATAAACATTTTTGCATTTAAGTATTTAAACTTATTTTGCTTCACAGCTAGAGTAGGCCCGACGTCGTATGTATTGCTCTGATTCAATAATGTTGACAAAAGCAGCTTTTGTTGAATCCTGGTTGGGTTTATTTGTTAAAACAAGATTAAAACATCCAACTGAAACTAACTTAGCTGAAGTACACTAACTGTACTGCATTGCTGAATCAGCTTAATCTGCTTACTATTGCAAATCAGCGCTTCCTAACTTTTTTATTTAGCGGTTTTATTATAGTTATAATTTTTATTATAGTTTTGATCAATATTTTAAGTAGTGGTTAGTTTCAGATTTACACTAGCAATGAAAGCAATGAAAAATCATAAATTTCTGTTTAATTTCTTAATTTTGAAAAACAATGTTTTCTAGTATTTTATTAAGAAATATAATAACTTAAATGATTGATATTAAGCCCAAAATCCTATATCCTGTTTATTCTAACTCAAAACTAGAGGAGTCCAGTTTTGGTGTAAGAAAGAGCTTTTAACAATTACCCTATAAGCCTCATTAATTCTGAAATCCTTATCTGGCATTTGCCTCAATGGTCAAAACATCTAAAATTACTACAAATAAAGACGAACTGTCCATTCATTGAAGTTTAGTCAAAGCAAGTGATCTAACGTTTTAATCCAAGCGTTTTAAAGCTATTCCTTATTTTTGATATTTTGACTTAAAGTTTTAGAATATAACTTCGAAATGAATCGAATCTATTACATTTTCATTATAAGTGTGTTATTTTGCACTTTTGTGTTAGCATCAGATGAAACGATTGCATTTTCTGCTATAAAAGGAGAACGTAATGGGCCATATATTTCATATCAAATTTTATTAGTTAATAGTTCTGTAAGTCATCAATAATCAAAACTTTATTTATTATATTTTTTAATGAAACTAATTTGGATTCAAAGGCAAAATTCAATCCGCTTTATGGTGTGTTCATGTGTTCAGATCCTGGTATTTATTACTTTTCATTTAATGTACTCTCACATCAAGAAAGCGATTTGCGAGTCTCTCTTCGAACAAATCGTGTTCCAGTTGTAACAGCTTATAGTGGTTCGAAAACCTCATACAATATGGCGGCCGGAACTGCTATTCTTCAATTAGAACCTAATGATATAGTGTATTGCTTTATTGAGGATGGTGACTTCTATGAATCGAAACAAGTCAACCGCGCTTACACTTCATTCTCTGGGTTCAAAATAGGATCAAATCAAAGCGGAGGAGGATTTTTATCATCATTAATGGCGAGAAAATCGACAATCAGTTCGAATAATAATAATAATAAAGATAAATTAGAAAAAAATGGCATTGACGTTGACGTTAATGATAATATATATGTTTTACTCAATAATTCTACCCTATCATAAATAAACTTATTTAATTGTTTATATTTAATTATTGTTTTGTCTAATTTTTAGAAACTATCTTTTTTTTGTAGAGAAAGTTCCTTCAATTTTGTAGACATGTCTCTAAAACTCATAAATTTTCAGATATTTAGAGAAATTACTAAAAAATTTCTGACCGAAAAGTTAGTCCAAAAATTTCACATAAAAACTACTTTTAAAAGGTTTAACTCTCATTGGTTTAACTCTGTTTTAACTTATCATATATTTTATTTTTAAAGATTAAATATTAACGCAAAAAATTGAATACAAAAGTTTTCCAATAAAATATTTTATTATTAGTGAAAAGAATTAAACATATATTAAAATAAAAGCCAAACGTCTTCGATCACAACTGCCATCATCTTCAGGGCTAATGAATAATATGTGAATGTTAAATTAAAAACTAAAAGATATTATTAATTTATTGTTGAATGGTCAATATAGTGTGCGCGTTATGTTAAAGTTTGCTATATTTTTAAAAAATGATGTCATGTCTGTTCGTGTGTGTGTCGCCAACAATGCTTTAAAAATTCTATAAAATATAAAAATTTAAACTTTAAATCGTATAGGTTGTTCCATAAGTTGGTACTGGTTGTTGCAGTGCGCGCTCGTTTTTGTATTATTGAGAAGGAATCGTATTTTGTGTTCTGAAGGTTAAGTATTTAGTAAAAAAACAATAAATAAGTAATAAATGGAAAGAAATGTTAGGATAAAAGTCTTTTTACTATTGAAAAATGTTTAATAACGAGAGTTTGGTTTCACGTCACTGTTAAAGAATCCGAAATGATTGTCTCTAATTTGAAAATAAGCCAACGCGCTCGTTTTCAATAATACACAAACTTGTGCGCACTGCAACAACCGGTACCAAATTATGGAACAACCTATAGCTATTTCTTCAATGTATTTAACAACAATAGCTAACAATTAAAGAGCTTAAAATTGTGAAATTATAGCTAAGAATTAATAGTGGTTATGGGTTTAGTTTAAGGGATATGTAGTGAATGTTGTATTCGTCGTATTAGTGATGGGATAAACAATCGAATGACGGAAAAGTAAACTATAGAATGGGTTAAAATATATGCCACGCGTGCAAACCTTGCCTTAGCCCTTCAACTCAAATACGCGACAATACTTTTTAATTGACGCTCTAATTCTATAGTTTACTTTTTCGTCATTCGATTGTTTATCCCATCACTAATACGACCAATCAATACATCAATGGACGAGTTAGACAAAAAAGTCCGTTAGCAGCCAAAACAGTAGACTTAGGAACCATGTCATATGACATCCACAAGCAGACAGGAGGGGATCGATGAAAAGCAAACTATCATAGAAAAAAATGTGGATTAGTATAAGGGGGCATTAAAGCCAAGGTTGTGTGGATGTCATATGTACAATTGGTTCAAAATAAAACGGTGGCGGGGATTGCTTTCCTTTAGTTGAAAAACATATATATTTATAATAAACCAAACTTAGAGATTAAACTTTCTATAACTATATATAAGTTTTGAATACCTGAAAAATGACTAATAAAAGTATATGAACTCTCTATAAAGACAATATTATCCGTAAGTATATAATATTTTTTTCAACTGTTTTACTTTTAAAAAATGTCCCTAAAATTGTGACTTTAATCCCGCTCCGTTTTATTTTGAACCAACATAGCGAAATTAATAAAGAGTGTATTGGAATCGACTATTATTATAATAGTAAGTTTATATAATATTGTAGACGTAGCGTTAGCGCCATCTAAGAATGTCATTCTATATTATATCATAAATTTCAAAAATTCAATTCAATTGTGTCACAATTGTAGTCATTCTTGTTATCAATATTTATATTAATATCAATTCAGTAAATGATTGTTTTTTAATTATTTTTAAATTCATATAAATATTGAAATAATACTAATTATTAAATATTAATAAATATGAGAATGTCTTCAGAAGAAGACAAAGACAATTCACAATTAATTAATAGTTTAAATAATATGAGCGTTGAATCGGATTGTGATAAAGAAAATGAAAAGTTGGGATTCAGTCCTATTCTGTTCACAGACTCTGAAAGGGATTCAATTGGTTTGACATTTGTTATGAAGCCATGTCTTGAGAGGAGAAAAGTTCGACAACTCATCGAATTTTGTGGCGGATTCATGAGTCGGTTTACCGATGGGTCCAGAGTTGGCACCCATTCCAGTGATGCCATTCGTTTGGTTACCATTAATGCCAACATTAGTGACTGCAATGTCGCAAATCATGACTATTATTATTGTAATTATATTTACGATTGTTGTGAAGCAAATCAATTGTTAGATTTGAATAATTATCGCTTCAAAAAGACCACAACTATCACAAAGATTACTGAAGACAATGAAGACATCACTTGTGATACACTTAAAGGCAACCAATTGAGCGAATGGCGTTTCGATGAAACAGATCTTCAGATCCTTTCATATATTAGTAGAAGAAAAGCTTTTGCAGACATTTGTGGCAACAGATTGTGGGCGAAGGCCTTCGACGACGGCGTGTCCTTCGGTCAGACCTGGGAATCAACTAAAGAGCGATTCTTCGGTTATATTATGCCTAATATTGATAACTATTCTATCGATGATTTGCATAAAGAAAAGTTTCAAAAATATTTCAAAAGCTTTAATATTTGTGAAATGAATGATAGGATGAATAACAATAAAAATATTGTGAATGAAGTTAACAAAAGTTGTATTAATGAAGATTTGAATGGAAACTATTCTAAAACAATAGATAAGAATAATGAAAGTATTGCTAATTGTAATGAAAGTATTCCTAATTGTAATGATAGTAATGATAATGATATGGATATTGAAAATGTGTCAAAAATGAATTCAAAAACTAATTCAAAAATGAATTCAAAAACTAATTCAATTTCCGAAACAAATTTGAAACCAAATAATGAAAACCAAATAATGAGCAAAAAGAAAGAAAAGCCATTGATTTCAGAACAGAATGAAAGCACTTCTGACAGTGATTTAGACTTTGAATATGACTCTGAAGTAGAAACCACTGCAGAGACGACTTCCAAATATTTCAAAGATAAAGAACAGAAAAGAAGTGAAAGGATTGAATCAAACAAAGGATATTTAAACACATATTTAGAATTTATGAAAAGAAGAGAAGAGATGTCAACGCCTGAAAATTTAGAGAGAATTAAAGAAGCGCTCAAAGTATCGAAAAAAGATACCAATTGTGAACAATTGATTTGTGGCGAAGTTTCAACTTCTAAAAGACCTAATATTACATTCGGAGCGAAAGTGTTGCAAAAAATGAATGAAAGTCAATCCAAAAAAGATAACCAAAAGAGTTCGCAAGAATCTGGTTATATAGTGAGCGATATTTCATCAGATGATAAAAGTGACGAAGAAATCACATTCTTATCAGAAAAAGTTAGGAAAACAAACTTAAGTTTATATAAAAATAAATTAAAGGCAATAAAGCCTAAAAACAGTTCACTCTATGACTTAAATGAAGACGAAATGATTATTAGATATATTCTAAAAACGAGACGTTTTGATGAGATTAAAGGGAACTCTATTTGGTTTGAGGCCCAAAATAAGAAGGTGTGCAATGGCCGGACGTGGCAGAGCATGAAAGAGAGGTTCAAAAAGCATATTATGCCTAATATAGACACTTATGATTTCACCAAAAAAGACAAGTCTATGCTTAAAAAGTATTTTTATTGCGAAAGAGATGTTTCAGAAGCAAACAGATCCACAACTGGTGCCTATACTGACGAGGAAGACATCAGTATTTTGAAATTTATTATTAATAAGAATGGCTATGATTTAGTCAAAGGTAATAAGTTTTGGCGCGATTTAGAGCAACACTTTATTCGACATAATTTGTCGAACAGAAGCTGGCAATCGATGAAAGAGAGGTATCGCAAAAGAATTATTCCTCATCTGAGCAAATATAGGCTCAAAATTGAATTCGTAAATAAAATGCTGAACGCAATCACTTGGATGTCATCCACAGATAAAAAGCTTTTGATTAATAAATGCCAAAAAGCTCTCATTAATGATAAGCAAACAGTGGTTTCGATTGAAGAACCGAAGAAACGGCCAAACAATGCCGAAACAGATTCAATAAATGACAGATACAATACCGATACTGATATTGAAGATGAAGTTGAAGTCCAATTAGTTGAACAAAAAAGAAATGAAATCCGTAAAAAACCTAAATTATAATATTAGTTCCACTAAGAATTTAATTAAAAATTTTATATTTGGATAATATAATGATTGCTTAATTATCACAAAATAAGTGTAAATCAATAATTAAAATTCAATTAATGATAGAATATTTTTTTCAGCTTTTTTGCACGTTGTCTCTCGTCATAGAAATAATAATAAACTGTACGGAGTATTTTCATTGTATTAATTGTGATATCCATTGAATAACAGTGTCTAATACTGTACAATATTGACATACTTTGTCAGATATGAATTATTTGGATACTTAACTCTTTGCAGAGTTCCGTTATAAACACCATTTTAAACACTGAATATTTGTATAATTTGTTTTTGATTGATTTTTTTTACATTTTATATTTTCTGTAATTGATTAATATTCATAAATAAATTGTGAGATCATAATTTTCAAATGTTTGTTTGGTGTCAAACCTGGTCTCGAAAACCATGAGTCAGGGCTAGTCTAGGCTCAGACAGAGCATATGTTCTTCATTAATTTAGTAAGTGTTGTATACCAGTAATAGTATAGACTTGTATCAATTTAGTAATGTAATCAGTGATGGACATGTTCGGAGCTCGCCCTTGGTCAAAAATGGCGTCCGACGCTAATGTTCGGCCAAAATGAAACGACCATGCTCATTTTTTGGGTGAATCCGGGTTATGGGGAAAAAGTACGTTACGCGTACCCCACCCCTATGTGTGATACATCGTTGTATTCAGTTCATCACACTGAGTAATTTGATACTTCACTTAACCCCCTACCCCAATGTTTGAACCCCCTCCCCCTTACCCATAACTTTCCATAGGAATATGCTGAATGTAATGCAGAGTAATAGAAATGTTTGTACACCTGATAGAAGAGGGGACTGGCCCGATCTCAGAGTCAGACATTTTTAAATGGGTATGCGCGAGCGGTCCGAACGATACTTACGAATTCTTGAATAAATATCGTTCGGAAATAATTCGTTGACGAAAGTTCTAAAAGGTGCAATAATACTTCATATCAATACAACTAATTTTAAGCCTAAACAAATGATCTTTAGAATATTAATTTGGTTTAGATTGAAATCTTAAAGTGATATTCAGTAATTAATAATAACAAGTGAGCATTTTATGCACAAAAATTATAATAAAAAAACTTAAATCCAAATCAGATGAGTTTTTACTTTCGAAGCAAAAGCGGAAAAGTGGAGAATTTGATGAAAGCCATCATTGCTTTCAAGAATTTCATGGAAACTATGAATTACTTCAACTTTTGTCCGACTTTACAAACGAAAATCGATGTCCCGACGAGTCGTCCGGAAATTATTGGCAGAACTCAAACA
>JAUJYU010000280.1:0-14978 GCA_033995675.1 Nothrus silvestris
TAGTTTATAAATAGTGTTCGACATAGAGAGGTTGTGAGACATAGAGAGGGTTCGATATACGGAGGTTTTACTGTATATGCAATTAAGCAAATAATAGTCTATAATTCCTAATGTTTCCAAATTCTAAAATTTCAAATTTAACAGTCTTCCAAAATTTAACAGATTTATAAGTTAACTTAATCAAAAAGTGGTCAGGCTATATGTATGGGTAGCCTATGACTCAAAAAAAGTGGTCAGGCTTAAGCCTAATAGGCTCCGCCGCCCTTGAGCATGCATGTAGATTTCATATTTAATTATTGTCTTGCATTATATTTTCTTTCTTGTTACGAAATGTGGGATACATTTAATCTCTCTATAAATTAAAGTTTGGACAAAAGGAAATCTCAAATAATTTTTTAAAATGAAAAATCAATTTATAGTGAGATAAAGTGTATCCCCACATTTTGTATGAAATCTACCTTCAAAAAGCTTCAATATGATACCGAATTCAAAACAATCAGACCAAAATTACGATATCTATGAGCAGCCAGATATCCAGGGTTTTCGAGTTTGACACCCTATTGCTCTTAAACAAATAGTATTTGAAAAAACCAAAAGTATTCACTTATTTTTGCTACATGATGGTGTTTAATGCTGAAGTATCAATCGATTGATTTTGCTGTAAATGAAAGACTTTTGATTTATTCCTCATTTATTTAATATCAGGCTTTATGTTATATAATTTATATTTATAATAAGAAAGTTAAAATACTTGTATATCAGGGATTGGCAAGGTCGGCTGAGATAGGAGGTATAGGAGGTATAGGGTGGGTTAAAATGGTAGTTTCAAGATGGCGGCTTTATAATATCCATTTTTTGAAGGAGTATTTTAAAAATAGAAGGGAAGATTCTATTTTTAATTTATAAAATACTCCCCCCTCTGACTTTTCCAGGTGCGGGTATTTTGGCTATACCCCTTGCCCATCCCTTTTGTATATCAAATTCTGTATTACATTATTGCATTTCAGTAAAGTTTTGCAATTAGGCTATTCTGGCTCAACTGTCGGAGCCTCGAGCCTACTCAAAAGCTGAAAGCCTCCTAGGCACGAAAATCCTTAAATCCTTAAATCCTTAAAGTTTGTAAAGGTCCCTGAGCCAAGCCTGGAGCATAAGCTCACATCGAGCTTATGCTCTTCATACTCCACAATTGTAAACTAAAAATTTAGCTTATTATGTGACGATAGAAACAAACACTACTATAAAATGATATGTTTACTAACTTATTAGACTCAATTTTGCGAAAGACATATTTCAAACAAACGATTTTATCTAAAAATTCAAAGTCTTATTATAGCTTTGAGTTTAGAATAGGGATGTTTATTTGCAATCTATACAAACAGTTTACAGAGTTAATACCATTCAAACTTAAAACTTGGGTGAGATTGTATATTATTGATGTATTTCTAAAATTTGCACCAAATATTCTCTGAATGTGATTGCAGATAATCAACCAATTTCTAAGAGCACTTATTTTATTAGTTCAATTGATTTGTTGAGTTTGGTGATATTTTGAAAGTTACTTTTGTCAGATAACAGTAGAGCTGAGGGAAACCTATAATATCGTTACCTGTAATATGTTTTATTATTTGTTTGAATTGCCTGAAGATGGAAGTTAAAGATAACTACCCTACAGAATATTCTGACACAATTGTATTTAATCTTATGTTTAAATTTGATTAGGATCTCTTACTTTTTTGCTTAATTACTATCATTAAAGGGCCTCAATGTTGATTTGTGTGATTCAGATTTCTAATTGACATTTTCCTAAACGAATACTAATTTATGTACTGTTCCTTATTTGCAGTTAGAAAACTTCTAACTACGATTCTGTATACATTCACTTACGACTTCAGTATCCAGAAGGCAGGCGCACAGGGCTTATTGTAGTGTATTTCAGGAATGTTATTATTATAGATAGTGTTTAGCAATAGTACCAGTCGGCCTCTGGCATCGACTGTTTTATGTTCAAGAAACGTCAGCACTTAGTTATATAAATTATTAAAGTTTACTCAAAGACCTGATGTTATACAAAATTATGTTAAAGTATATGACCAGAAGTGATAGAATACTTTAGAGTATTATTCTTAGAAAGTGATTATTGAAAGTTTTTATGAGCATTTTTTGCTTAACTTGTTTTGAAAAAGTTGTGATCAAACTATATCTTCTTTAGTTCGTAATCAATCTCAATTAAATATTTCTTTCGACGATAAATTAAAATATGGAGCGCGTATTCATCAGGAAAAAGTGCTTTAGAAGTGTTCTCGGATACTACAGTTCGATCACTGCAATAGTGAATAAATTGATGGCTTCTCATCTATTTCAATATTCTAGTGAATCATTATTAACGCCAATGTCATCAAAGTCTACATTCCACTGATATCTGAGTTCTGTCGTCAGGTCATGTTTAGGCCAAAAGCTCGCTATCATTATGATGAGTCTGCCATTGAGATGGGCTGCATCTCAAACCCTAATCAAACTGAAATAGATAAAAGTGGAGGTTAGAAAAATTCTTTAAAATTAGTTTTAAAGTTGAAAATTACATTTTTATTAATTATGTGTATTTTTACTGTTCATGGTTTCTATGGACTTACTTTGCTATTTGATAAATACGATTATCTTTTTTGTGCACTAACTATTCGTTGTGAATATAAATCTATGAATAAATTAATGAATATATCAATTAAGGTTCAAATATTAAAAATTACTTCTTAATTAGATTTCAGATTAATTTTTTATTAGTTTATTAAATAAATGAACCACTACTTTTATGATAAAAAATGATTGAAGCTTATATCAAACTTATTAATCTAATAATAACATAAATAAACATTTGACTCACTTATAGCTAATAATATTTATGATAAATATGATGAATTGGATTAAATGGATTTTTTATTTGTTTCATTATAGAATTCACGACATTCATGTGGGGCGTGAATGAGGAGACATACGTTGAGGAAAGAGAACGATCTATGCCCGTCGAGAGTACCATTTATAAACGTGGATCCATTTGTAGTGTTGATGATAATAATTCATACGTTCAGTTTGAAAAACACATAACAATACCGACAAACAATGACCAAACAACTGAAAATATTGAAAACTCGCAAAACCATAATGATGAGAGAGATGTTAGCATTGAAGACCTACCTTACTCTTCATATATGCCTATTTCACTCTATTGTTTGAGTCAAACTTCTGCGCCTAGAAGTTGGTGTTTGAAAATGATTTCTAATCCATATCCTTTTCATTTAAATATTGTCACCGAAAATAACGGTATGTTTTTATACTTTTAAATTAATCAATAATATTAATAATAACAAGAAAATGGTATCAATCCATTTACTCTGATGTCGGAATACAATTTTTGCTATGAAATCGCTCGTAGGGTTTTATGAGAAAACTTTGCCAATGATGTGACTCAAAACCTGAGCCAACATTTTGGATTATTTGCATTCATAGAAGCAGAAAAAGAGATACCAATAAATGTTATACAAAGCATAGACTACTCAAATTTGCCAAAAGAAATGCCATTAGCAAAGCATTTCTATATATCCGATGGCTATTAGTGTATTATTGATGACTTATTAAAAAAGCTCACTCACTCTATATTGAAGTTTAATATGAATACGAAATATATTATGGGAAGTGATATTACAAGTTAGTCTAAAAACTATGTGTCGTGTCTTTCTTAATCAGATAATTTTACTGTAAGTTCAATAAGGTCTTGACTGTCATTAGTTATTATAGCCTTTTATGAAAATAAGTTAGAGACAGACTTATGTGGCAGCTGAATCTTATTATGCAAGCTATATAGAATCGCTGCTAATAAGTGACATAAACTTTATTTCATTTTTTGTCGGAGGTATAGACAGAGCCATATATAAAATTTTAGGAATAGCTATACTCTCATGAAATATTATTTCTGTTGTTTTGAATTCCAATGCAATGAAGCGATTAATTTGACGAAATTGCATCTCTCATTCAAACGAAAGTCCTTGTTTGAAACTGATTCATGAAAAAACATCCAAATGGAGCGTTTTATTTAATATTATACACATAAGCATTAATCGAATCATAGTCAGGAAGAGAAAGCAAAGAGCATCACTACTTTCCACTACTGTACACTGTATTACTTATAAGTACAAATCCTAAATAAAAAGAAAGTCAAAACACAGCCCTAAATGCTATGCTTTTTTCAATATACAACCATTAGAGAAGCTCACAATGTCTATAAATTGTTGATGTCTTACAATAACAGTCAAGTCAAGCAAACTTGAACGTGAACTTTTGGCGGGGCGTCTAATTGTGTTTCGTTAGCAGAGAACTTTATGCATATGAGTACTTCAGTTTCAGATTCAGATAATCTTCAAATCACTTCTAATAAATAACTAAATATAACAGATGATTCTGTTGCTTCGTTCGATAATTATTTTTTGACTATAAATTTACAATAATGTTTGTCAATAAATAGTGTTAAACATTTCGAAAAACTCGATTTTGTGCACTTTTTGGCCTTAATCTCGAAAAAAGTGCACTACTATTGCGTCTCGCGCTTACGAATTAGTCTAAACTAACCTCATTAAAGTTTATTAAGTCACCGAAGACTGCATACACCGAAGACGCTAAGTTCGATTTCCGTCTGTGTCGAATATTTTCTGTTATTAAAAATAGATTTCTTTAATCCTTTGTTCTAAAAATATAATTAAAAAGTTTGAATCTACAGTTATACTTGTATACAACCTAATCTTAACTTAACAATTTATATCATACTTAATTAGTTTTTTTTGTTAGGTTAGGTTAATTTGTAAGCGCTAATAATAGTGCACCCTTTTCTACATAAAAACCTCTTTTTTCTCTGTCCACATAAATTAGTCTTTTCTTTGTTTATGTCTTTAAGCAAATCTACTTCTGGTTAAAAAAGTATGGTTATTTACAATGTTTATAATAAGATCTATCAAATTAAATAACGCATTTCTGATTAAATAATCCTTTAATCTCCATTCATTGTTGAAACTCGTTTACACATTTTTCTCGTTAAAATTAGAAAAATGAGCACAAAATGAATAAAATCAGACTATCTTTAAAAAAAATTTTAAAAATAAGAAAATAAAGCTAACTACTTATTAAAACTTTTGAAAAATCCTGTAACTTTTACAATTAAGTAACTTTAAAAAATATATAGTCCTTTGATTTAACTTTGTTTGAGTTAATGCTTGATATTTCTAAATTTTATACAAATTATCAAATATAGTGTGCAGTATAGGCAGGGAGAGTGCAGGTATACAGTATATACATAATATCAATTTTTGTTACCTAAGAACAGAAATCTTTATTATTGAAAATTTTTGCAACATTCAATAATTATTAATATTATATAAAATTGTACAATTGCTTTGCACTTTGTAAATAAGTAATTAGGTTTAGATTCATTAATTCTATTTATTTTATCTAAAAATTAAATCAATTGTCTCTCAAATCTCAAATCTTTATAATGGTTAACTCAATCAACTTAAAGATGCTCTTCCTTGAGGACCACTTAGATATAATATGAATTTTTGGCTGTTCATCTTCGAACTTATTATTGTATAGCAGGAGCGTATCCAAGGGGTGGTTTTAGGGGTTAGAACCCCCCCATTATTTAAAAAACCCATTATTTTAGGTGCCCAACCATGATCACTCTTCGGGTTGCGGACACAAAACACATCTAAACCCCCTCCATAGAAATTTTCTGGCTACGCCCCTGTTGTATAGTATAACAAAACTTATAAGTTTATGATTAGAATTAGTAAGACTAGAAAATTATAATACAGGTAAATTTTAGTTCTATTGGATACTTTATACCGACAGTATAATGAATGCTAAATACTATTTAAGTTAATAACTCAACAAAAATTTAAATAGCTTTGGCTTCCACTACCAATATTTCAAACTTCACGAATGAACACATTATAAAGATTTTATGTTTTTCAAAAAAGAGATTTGTGGTTTTTAATAAAGTTAAAAACACAGTCAAAGAGGCAAATAATAATAGAGACTATTCCATCCCTCTTTCTATATGAGAATAATAAAGATAGAGAGCAAATGCTTTTCACTGTTTTTGGTGAAACTTTTTCAAGACGGAAGATAAAGCGCATATATGGGCAGATGTGGACACTTTGACCATTTATTATGTTCTTTCGTTCTATTCTCTTTTACCACTTTTTCGATAGATAACTTATATTCACAATACTAAACAATACTTGATGTTGCATTAGTGCATCCATTGAATCAATGCTAACAATGTGGTCCCTTTTATTCGCCTGTAGCCCTTTCTAAGGTCTATAACTGTTCATATAATAAATTCGAGAACATTTGGAGAGAGAGAGAATGAGTGAGAGAGAGCGAGAGAGAGAGAGAGAGAGAGAGAGAGAGAGAGAGAGAGAGAGAGAGAGAGAGAGAGAGAGAGAACTTTAAATAAATAGCTAATATCCTCCAACATCTTTGAGGATAACCATAACTCAATCTCTAAATATCACTTACAATTGCCTCACAAGTTAGTAAACAATATAGAATTCATGTTAAGGTATACTCTTTTGAGGTACTCATTTTCAACATCATATCCTTTACAGTAGATTTTGATAAGACGATGGCTGTAAATCTTTTTAATGAATTTTGTCAAAGAAAGAGAACACTTATATTAATGGCTGATAATTCACTTTTTAAAATTATTTTATGAAAAAATACATGCTTTTATAGACATGGCTCTTATGCTATTAACATGTTTCGAATTCTTTCATTCATTTTATTTACTTATGAATATTCTTAAAATTTTTTATTAATATATTGGAAGTGCTCAAAATAGAAAGAATTATACTGTTAGTAAATGTCTTTAAATTCCAAAAGGTACCATAGCATTAGTCTTAATTTCAACCTATAATTACCCAAAATTGGATCCTTTAAAGTCCATTTTATGTGTATTTAATCAATTTCAAATTGCATTGTTTTAGAAGAGATCGATTGCATTTTAAATATCTGATAAATATTCAGTAATTGCTTCATAACTCGATGTTATTCGATGTCATGTCGATCCACCTCTAATACTAATGACATTAATTGTGACTAAATTTGTCACCAAATGATAAATTAAATCAATGAGTTAAGCAATAATTCTTTTTTTAGAAATCAGTAATAGAATATTCTTGTTATATACAATCGAAAGTTAAATTGAATTTATCGAAATTTATAAATATCTAAATAGGACAAAAATGATACTTATATAAAAACAATTAATTCAGTCAGGAATAGGAAATTATTTCTGAGAACAATTTCCTTGGGTTAATATTAATAACTTTTTAATATTATTAAGTTATACCTGAACTTTAAGTTATACTAACTTTTAATTTTATTTATCAATAATTTAGTATAATAACGTTTTTTGATTTTTTGTTAATACTTTATTAAAAATATTAAGTTATTTTTAAAGTTGGAAAATAAGTTTGCATAACATTTTTGTTTTAGAAAAAAATTAGACTTATTTATAAACCAAAACCATAAGTTAGTGAATATTTATTTGAATAAGGAGTCATTACTTCCGCCATATAAGTCAATGGCTTACAAATACTCTGAAAAGCTTACAGTTAACAAAATTTAAATTATTGATATTTAAGAAATATATCAAACAGTTATTTGGAATATATTATTTGCGATTTATTTTAGATAAACTTTGATTACTTTTCGATTAAAAATCGTTTCATTTGCAGTATATATAATGAGCTTTTATGGCATATCTTTGTTTAATTATTTAAAGAAGTTTTTATTAAAATTTAAAATTCTAAATATTTCTAAAATTCTAAATTTCTAAATTCTAAAATTTATTTAAATTCTAAATAATAACGGAAATAAAGAAAATAAGTTTATAATCTGCATTAAATATTATATTGTAATATAAATTAAGTTATGATTCGTTAAAAAAAAGTTATAATAATCTATATTGTATTATACTTTATATTTATATACTATACATGTATTTGTATATTATTTCAATTGAATCCTTAGAATAAATCAAATATAAACGAATGTTTTACAGATTAATAGAACTATTAATTTCTAGTAATTATTCTAAAGATATAAATTTGTACATAATTTGTGATTTATTGATTAAACAACAAATTGTAGGAATTCTCTCAAAACTTATACTAAGATTTCTGGGAACATAAATGTTGTCTCAAATTTTAAAATCTAAATAAGGATGAAATTTTCCAAAAGTTCGTTTGACTGAATAATTTTCAACTTTGAACTCATTTATAATTTTGTAAATTTTATTTTAATTATATTTCTATTTCATTAGAATTTTATTTCTTAAGTTAATTTTGAAAAATACTCTTAGAAAATAAATGAATGAATGATTGCACGCAATTGAACATTAGATGTATAAGTTTGACACGCAATCACTGATTAAAATTTAATTCAATCTCAAAGGCATTACTTGAATCTTAACCTAAATCTTATTCAGATCAATGACATACTACCGTAATATTAATGCAATTAAATAAAAATTGTTTTAAAAAGCCGAACCTTAAATGAAAACTTTGCTAAAAATGTAAGTTTCGGCCCATTTAAACCATATAATGCATATTTCATTTCTCATATTTTTATTTGAAATCCAAAATTTTATTGCAATTTATCAATAATATATTGGGCATAAGTTTCATAAGTCAATGATTTATGTCTAAGAATCAATAGTTTAAATCAAATCAAAATAACAATATTTGAAAAGTGCTTTTGAAGAGCTGCATAGCAAACCCGGCATAGGGTACAATTTACAAAAAGTTGAGATTTATGTTTAAATACAACTTCTTAAACATAGTTCATTTTTAACTTAAAAAGCAAAAAAACTTCACAGCTCTAATTTTATATGCTGTATAAAATGCTTTTTACAATAATTAAGAAGCCATTAAGTTTGTACTCTTAAGCTTTCTAGAAATACTTATACATAATTTCCATAAATAAATGACTGAAAATTATTTAAATAAAAAAATTCACAGAATAAAAAACTGTGTATAAAATAATTAGTTGCGATAAAAATCAAACTTTATATAAAAAGTAAGAAACTTATATCAATTGTGTAAAACCAAATATAACAAATAATATTTCATTAAACCACTAAATAAAAGGCAAACTAATTATCAAACCAAACCAACTCAATCCAACCCAATTAAAAAGTATAAAAATCTATTGTTAAATAAAATTTAAAAGAAAAATTCTCTAACCTGCAGGGACAAAGAATTTTCCACCTAATGCTTTCAATTAGTAATTTATATTGTATATTAATATTTACTGTATATTTTGTATTTAACCTGTTATCAACCGTTTAACATCGGGAGGATTGCTCATTGAGGAGTGGAAAGTTCTCACTATGAGCGGAGTGGCCCGGATTTACGCCTGTTTGAAAAAAATCTGACAGAATCTCATCTCTCTCTAGACGAGTTTGGCAAAAATTTATTTAATAAAAAATCACTTGCTACATCGTAATTAAAATTATTTTTAATAAAAACCGATGAGTTCAATGTTTAAAACATGTCCCCTAAACCTAATATAAATCATAAGTACCAAAATTTAAATCCAAACCATGAGACGAGATTATATTGAACTACACGAGACCGAAACGAAATCGAGACGCATTATATCTAAAATCCTCATGACTAGTTTGAGGCAAGCATTTTGATATACTCTATGAAAATATTTTGACTTGAATAGAAAGAATCCCGTTATTTAATGATTTTTATTTTATATATTTTCTAATCTCTGAATTCTTTCATAAATAAATTGAATTTATTAATCATATAAACTCCAAACACATCCAAAGATTGTGTAAAATAAAAGTGTTTTATTCCGATAAGTTGGTGACAATTTTCAGTCTTCTTTCATAAACAACTCAAATGAATAACTTTTACGACTGTTAAGACTTTTACACAATAGGAATTACCTTCTTCTCTGCCTTCATATTCCAAACATGTAAACAATTCAAAAGTGTAGTTACATCTTTTCGTTACATACCTATGCCTTTTCTACCCTACATATGGAAGCTATGAAACCATTTCTATTCATAATGTTTCTGATATAAATATAGTTTAATAAATAGTGTATAACAAAATGGACAATAATTATAATATTTGAAACTATTAATTAGCCATTTTCAATACTTTCGAAAACATTTACTTTTAAAAATATTCTAATTTGGTTCCATTCACTAATCACTTATGAAATTTATAACTTAAAAAAGACGACTGACATCACATTACTAAATGTTAAGACAATATTGGACAACCAATGTCTTAAATGGTTTTTTAATCCAAAGCTTTCTTTAATCCAATCCATATCTTATAAATATGACTCTCGACAAAACATAAGTGAAACATTTTTAGTGAGCAATAACTTTAAAATCTGTAACTTTTTCTATATCATCAATGTTTATAAGCTTAATATCAAATGGTCTTATTCTTATAATACAAACACTCAAAGATTTATTAAGAACTACAGGTATATTTCGATTAATAAGTTAATGTCTAATAAACCATTTGTAGAATTAAATTAATAAAATATTTATTTGGTTCATCTGGTATAAATAGCATTCCTACTCTACAGTAGTTTTGCTTATATTATTATATCCTTAATCCAAACATTTGTTAGTCATATCATTAGAGTTGTTCTGAAACAAATATGTTATGCAGTTCTACACTAATGTAAAACATAAGGTCTGGCAATGCTTTAATAAAAACAATTTTGTTTTCATCTTTTAGTAAACTTTGACCAAAACATTGTTTTACTCTCATGTTGTCTTCAATACATTCTTCATATCTTCTTATTCTAGTGACAACAATGCTATAATGTTATACTTGTTGAAAATGATGTTCAGCTCTGCCGACTAAATGAGCGAATGTATGTGAAAGAAATGTACCAAAAAATTTAAAACATAATGCTTTCCATATTTCATAAAATAAGATTTATTTGATACAAGTTTTCTCCTACAATTTTATGCAATACCTTCTTCTTTTATGTATCGATCTTATTAGTTAATACAATATATTTTATGAATTGACTATAAAAAGGACAGGATTTTCGTCCGAATAGTGCAAAACTCTGATTTTTTGGGTTTTCTAAGAGCACGCAATGAATTTGCTCAATATTCAGTATATATAATGTTAGCCTCGAAGCCCTTTCAAAATGAACGGTAAAGTAAAAATACACATTTAAATGATTTTATTTTAACATTTTAAGCGCTAAATTCATGCAGACTTGAATGAGATATCTCAATGGCTAATATGATTGTCACAAAAATCCTCTTAATAGTTATTTAAGTTAATTATTGTTACAAAAATTATAGATTTTAAAGCTCTATTTTCAAACAGTTGATAAACATGCGTTAAATTTACATTAAATACTATTAAAATGATAGCTCCACATAGATTTCCAAATTATATCGAACATGAATACTGTATAAGACGATCAATTATCGTATTATTAATATTTGACAAGTGCGAGGGTGTGAAGGGTAATATATTTTACAAACATCTCATGCAAGCCGGCAATTGCAGAAAAACAATGGTAAAACCTAACATCCCCAACATATATATTTAGCGGTTCCTGGTCCATATTTATAAATTATGATTCTTATATACAGTATATATCATTGAATTAAAAAATCAATTTCATTCAAAGAGCGAAACATTGGATTATATGGTGATCATTAGTCATTATATAGTGGTCATTGATCGCTTGGGATATGTTTGCCTTAAGTAGACTTAATCATCATTTATTTACTCTACAGGTACTTAAAAACATTTTTTTTCTAATGAAAAGTATTTAGGCATTTATATTCAGTAATTTGACCGCTGGTTATTTTTCGGGAAAACTGTTTCAAATGGCATTTGCTCAGGTGATAATGGCTCAAATATTACCGGTCTTATGACTATACCTACACCAGGAGCCGAGTCTATAAAGACACAAAAAAATTTAGTATTATAATATAGATTCTTACACAGTAAGTTTTGATATGAACTTCTTATATATTTAACGAGAAAAATAAGCTTCAATAATAAAGTATTTGAAGTTTTGCCTATTCTCTATTCTTCACTTGCATGAAGAGTTACACTTCTTGAAGAGAAAGTATCATCATTTTCTGACAGGAATATAGTTTCCATAGCAATAAACTATTCGTATTTGCCTCAAAATATGAGTTGAGTCAAAGACAAGTACCAGTACGGGATTTACCTCAAATATATAGAGCATATTGTGTAATATACAGACAGACATATAACTTATACTGTGTTGTATATCAAAAATCGAAAGAAAGCCATAGACAAATTTTATGAACTAAATCTGTTGGTTTCTTAAGTGCATGTGTCAAATACAAAAAAGACAAATGCAATATTCATGTTCTATACTTTCGAATTGATATTTAAATGCAATATTTAGTGCTCCAAATTTTTTTTACTTAATTTATAAAAATATGAATTTTAAAAATATTCATTATTAGAATTTGTTAAATATTTATATACTTTATATATTGCTTTATTATAATGAATGTTAGAAAATAAAAATTAACACTCAATAGATCTTCATATCTGATATTAACTATTTTATATCATAAATAGCTATTAACATTTAATAGTAATATGAATAATATATATAAATACAATCCATTTATTGAGGAATATTGTGCTCAAATATTTCCTAACATTATATATAGAATGACGGGAACACAAATCAAGAATCCAAGAATCAATAAGAACACAAGAATCCAAAAAGATTATCTCTAATTTTCAGCTAAATTTAAATAAATGCGCTATCAGTAATACTCTGAAACTACTAGCGCGAACTGAAACAATTCGATGCTTAATTCTGAGAAACCCTATACAAAACAATATAAAATAATTTTTTTATCATTTTTATAATTAAAAGCAAATGTTTAAAGGCTAATTTTCAAAAGGTTTTATTTGTAAGATATGCTATTTTGAATCTTAAATCTTTATTTTAACAAATGTTTGCAAAGCCCACGAAAGTTCCAGAAAAGGCTACTTTTTTAATCTCTAAAAGATGCCCACAAGTGCAGTACAATACATGCCCACAATACAGACGCTGACAATAAAAGCTTTAAGCAATTCGTATAAGCATTTTTCAAATGAAAAACGATATTATAATTTATAAATAAATATGTTGATAATATTGAAAGCCATTCGAATGCGGGCATATTATTATGTTATAATGATATAAAGGATGTAATGGTTTCATATTAAATTTTATATTATATTATATTGTAATGCACTACAAGTTTTTGTAATTCTTCTTACTTTAAAAAGTTTTAACAATTAACTTATTTTGAAAGATTTTTTCTTTTATTAATATCTGATGTTAACCATTACTACTGTATTCTTATCGACATCATTCTGAGCAACAATATTAATACTGTATACATATTATGTTGAATCGACATTGTCAATCTTAGAAAAAAAGTTAAACAAACCTCTGTATATGATCTAAGACTGACTTTCTTGTTATGATTGTTTCACCATTAGATTTATCTGATTTAGTAGGATTACACTATCTAAACATCTTTCCACACATACGTGCGTACAAATTCAGCAATAGTTTGTACACTTTTTGTCCCCCATCGCTGGAGTCCTAGATCGACGCTTTCGAGCATTCTCGAGCATCGAGCAAGAACTTATTACAGTATATGTAACATTTTAGTTGTAGTTATAGCTAATAAAAAGTAGCTATTTAATTGCTTATAATTAGTGGCATTTGTTCACACAATTTCCATTACTTTGAACGACTATTTAACAATTGTTTAAACACTAAAAACCGCATTTAAAGCTTAATCTTTGTCAAATTTTTACTCATTTTACACCTGCTTTACATCAATAAAATGCCAAAACGAATAAATCAATTGAAGAGTAGAGTAATTATATTCCGATTTCAACTTTGAAAAGAGGATAACCAAAGATGGTGGTCAGTTATCTACTGAAAATGTATTGCATTATAATTACTGTTGTGCCTAATTTGAATAAATCTGTTTTGCTAATTTGGTCTCTTCGATGTATTTGTTTTAACTTATTTATAAAACTAACAATAAACCAGTCATTTGTATACTATTCACAAGTATGAAAATAAATACTCAGAAATCAGGAATAAATTCGAAGAATATTTATTAATGGATAGTCCTGAGAATGACTTTAAGCATTTTTTAGTCAGAAATTATGTCAAATTCTATTTTTTTCTATAAAGTTAATTTTTAAAAAAATTTTTGAAATTTAAGTTTTCTGATTTCCATCAGGAATTTTGGGGGGAATTTTTGCAGAAAATTTAGCTTATTAAGCTTATTTAGCTTAATTAGCTTATTTAGCTTATTTAGCTTATTTAGCTTATTTAGCTTATTAAGCTTACTTTGTGGCTTTAATTTAGTAGGCTTTAGCACCAAGAAGATCATAGGATCAGTTCCATTGGGTTTAAAATCTAATAAACTTCTATAAAATGCTAGCTTTTATTCGTTAACTAAATGCTAGGACTCAATGGAGTAAAGATGTATTTGAGTCAGTATTTGCATACAATTCGTTTCTAATTAGCCGAAGATTCATCAATACTAAGGATGTTAAGACTTTATAAATTTTATTAAAAGACTTTATCACTTTTATTGATTGAATTGAATTTATTGTTATTTATACACGTCGTTCACTCAACAATTTGAGAACGTGTTAAACAAAAAACAAAATATATTAAAATTTATAAATAAAAAAACATTAATGACTAGAGTCAAGATATTTCCGCAAAGTGAAGAGCTTAGAGAGTAGTACTGTATATTTTATTCATAGATTATGTCTACTTTAGAAACTAGTTTATCGACCCTTATGTTAGCACATGTTCAGAAATTTTCCTAAACACGTTTTGAACGCGTTTCA
>JAUJYU010000281.1:0-14952 GCA_033995675.1 Nothrus silvestris
GTCGTAAGAAACTTACATAGTATTCAAGTTATATAAAACTCACTCACAATATTAACAAATGACTTTTTGGCGAGTTTGAGCCGACTGTTTGTTATTCAGATTCATTCTTACCTCAGAAACAAACCATTTATAGTGTAAAATAACAAGTTTACCATCTTTTGCAATCGTAAAGTCTTTGTAAAAGTTATAGAAAGCCTAACAGAAATCTATTTTATGGCTGATGTAAAACTTATAAATCTTCAATAAAATTCTCGTTAAATCTTTGTAATCAATTTGTTGGTCCGACCATTAGATGAGTTCTTTGCAGAGTCTGCCGAAGATTACTGATATGTGCGCTACCGATCAGAAAAGAGATTAATGTAATAACACAAGTCATGCATCGTCTTATGCTATTATTGAATTTAACCAGTTTTTTATTTTTATTAAAGCTCGTAAATTAGCCTTAGCTTTGAATCATAAAAATGAAGACATTTCAAGAGGAAATTTCTAATCAATAATTTAAATCAGAGAAAGGCTTTTTAAAGATAAGAGCAAAAAGTTGAATAATCAATAAATTGGAAAGACTTTATAAAATATAATGTATAATCGATATAATCATAGAAATGTAACCAATATTTAATATTTTCTATCATTGACTCAATGAATGGCACAAAATTAGAGATCAAGAATCACAACTATATCTTAACAATAATTGCGTGAATGCATTACATAAAAAATGAAAGAGAGAGACAGACAGACATAGACAGATACGGAGAGTGGTGATGTCAATAAGCTCAAAAAGAGCTCAGCTCGAGCTGAGCTTCAAGCTAGTTTTTTTTAACTTTTTCGAGCTTGCAAGCTTGAGCTTAAAGCTCAGGCAACAACTAGAAGCTCGGGTGAATGTCAAGCTCGAGTAAAGGTGAAGCTCGAAAGCAAGACATCGAGCTTCAAACTCAAGCTCGGTTGAGCTCAATATTTATGAGAAGATAAATGTAATATAAATTATTGTCATAATGTTATGAAAGGATAAGTTGCCATATCCCATACTTGTGCCCCATCCCCAATTACCCCAATGGAGTGCTCTCATTACCCCAATCTATAGCCCATTAAGTGTTACATAAGTTATATGACCAAAGTTGCACATTTTTAGATTAAATACAGTGAAACCCGTTTATAACTCACAGGTCGGTGCAGCCGAAAGTGCTCGCTATAACCGGGATGAGTTATAAGTGTCAACTTTTTAAACAAATTAATCAATCGGTACATAACATATCATGAGTTATAACTGGGTATTCGTTATATCCGAGTTCGTTATAAGCGGGTTTCACTGTATTAATAGATAAGGAGATACACAATATATTCTCTAATATGCGGTATTTAATAAACTGTTAAACACAGTGAACATCTCTATTGAAATATTTTGTTTTCATTTGATATTTGTGTTGAGATTTATTACAAATAATTAAAAGTAAATAATAAATGATTAAGAATTGATTCAATGATTAGTTAATAAATTGAAATAATAATAATTAATAAATAATTGGAAACAATGAATGAAAGCAAAGCAATTAAAGCGAACTCTTCTTCTATTATTGATTTAAAGGCAGAACTGCTTCGAAAACAAGAATCGTTTCGTTTAAAGAAATTGTCTGAAAGTCAACAACAATTGATTAATAACAATAATGACAACAATTTGTATTCGATTAATAACAATTTAATTAATAATAAGTATAAATTGGGTAAAAGAATACGTGAAAAAGTGGCCAAAAGTGACCTCAAATTCAATGAAAAGAAGAGTTCAATTGGTTTCGAAGAAAATCAATTAAATGAACACAAAATAGAAGAAGAAATGGCTCTCAAAAAGTCGCGACAAATGTTAGAAAAGAAGTCAAAACTTTATGAAAAATTGTCAAATGATTTGAGTTTATGTCTTAATAAATCAGATAATGAAGAATCGGATGAATTGGATGACAGAATTCTCGTTAATTTCCAACAGAAAGCTATTGATAAACAAATTAGAGATAAAAACCATTTATTGGAAAAAAATGAAACCATTTTTCAAACAAATTATGACAATAGTAATGATGAAGAATGGACTGAATTTGTAGACTCTTTGGGAAGAAGTAGAAAATGTCTTAAAAAAGATTTGCAACACTTTATAGATATCGATAAACAAACTTTTCAGAAAAATAGTTTTATTGATGAATTAAAAAGTAAAATCAATTCAGAGTCTAATCAATTAATTGATTTGTCACCAAATAATGAGTTATTAAGTAATGATTTAAAGAGAGAATTAGATCGACGCGAATGGGAGACGAATGCCTACAATGAGCTCAACTGTGGAGCTGATGAGTCACAAACAGATGGAAGTCTTCACTATCAAAACGTAGAGTACAATGAGATCCGCGATCACGGCGTCGCTTATTATTCATTCTCTAAAGATAGTCATCAAAGAGAAGAACAAATGAATTTATTAAATAATTTAAGACAACAAACAAAAAGTCAGAAAATAGCAAAACAAAAATTAAAAGAGAAACGTAAACTTGTTTTGCGGGAAAGACTCGCAAAAATAGCTCAGCGAAAAGGCATTTCTGTGGACGCAATGAAGTTGAGTGATAGCGAAGATGAAGAAGAACCACAACCAGAACCTACTGCTATAGAAGAGCCGCCAAGAAGTAAACCTCAAACTGTTCGTGAATGGGATATCGGGAAAGAAGATTTGTTATTACAGTCACTAAAGCCTAAATTGAATTTGAATAACACTTATATTGAAGAGAAACGTAATGAGAGAAACGCTGAATTCGGTCCGCCTTCGCCTTCCAGTTATAATAAAAATAAATTTAGAGATCATTTTAAAGATAAAACATCTCATTATAAACAACAAAACTTGAAAACTGAAGAACAAATTCCTGCAAAAGCTATAAATATTAACAATAATAGTAAATCATTTGATAACAATATAAGATCAACAACTAGTTCTCCAAAACCTGATGTCAACCAAATTATTAGTAATGCTCTATCTTTTTTCAGGAATAATCCGAAATAACTTTTTTTTGTAAAATTTAACTATTATTTAAAATGAGTTATAAATTTAATTTAATTTAATTTAAATAAAACCATTTAATTTTTAAAAGATCTTATGTAAGCATATTATGCAATGCAGTACTTAAAGTGTATAATGAAAGGTATTTGACTCAGAAATCATATTTCCCATGAAGTAATTGAATGAAATATAATTAATTTAAATTAAAAGCGATTACATTACTAGTTATCACAGTTTAGACACGCAATTGAATTCTGTAATAATAATAGCCAACTAGTAATGCATTATCAGTGAAAACGCATCGCAGAAGTACTTGAGTTAATAACATAATTGTTTTCTCTGTTCAACTATTTTATAGTTGATTCGCTTCACAGTTGTATTGCTTTATTATTAAGATTTTGGGCACAACTTAAGTATTGGTACAGTAGACCCAACACGAAGTTAGGCAAAGAAGTGAAAAGCGGTTCTTATAGTTCTTATAGTTCTTATAGTTAAAAAACTAATATTACGTCTTATGCCTAAGAAAGAAAAGCCTTGAAAAAAGTTGTTTCATCAGAAGCTAACCTATAGGTGATCTCAATGTTAAGCATGTCTAATGCATTTCCTCGTTGCCTAAAGCTATTAAAGGAGAACCTATTGAGGGGTATATAAGAGGGGACAACAAGAGAGAAAGAGATGGTCCTTCGTATAGAGCAGTGACCCAATCGTGTACTATTCGTCGGCATTTTAGCGAAACACTAGTGAACACATCTCTGGTGAACACAACAAACAAAATACAAGCGTAAGACTAACTCATAAGGCTATACAATTTGTAGTTATAGTCAGGTTATAGTTAACTCTCTTGCGGGACATTGTGTGAGGCTCTAAGATGAGAGAATGTGAATGTAGTGTCAGCTTTTTTAGTTTTGTAAAGAAGACAACCAGATTTTTTTGTACTATTGACTTAGCACTTATTTAAGTTTTGAGTCAATCATATTCTATGAGGACTTCGTTTATTATTTGAAATGTTGAAATCTAAAGCTAAAGAAAAAAGTTTTGTTGATGTGTGAGTTTGCACAACACCCTGAATGTAATTTGAAGCTAACTTTTTTATTCGCTCTTTTGTTTGTCGTTATACATAACTTTGTATTATATATACAGAAATAATATGAGACAACAAATAACTGCATATTAAGTAATACAATAGCAAATAAAGTAGAACATTCACATCCAATTCTATTTTATGGTAAGTCATTTGTTAAGTTTATTTAATAAAGAGATTATATGTCACTATTAAATATTTGCAAATTGCAATTCAAGTAAGTGTCAAACCTTATGTTTATTCCTATGAAACTGCTATCCATTTAATAATATCAGTTGCAAATAATTTGTTGTATAAGATCTCAAAGTTACTCAATTAGTATAAATATTCTTAAATTTCTTTATTTTCATAATAAGTATGCATTTCGTTGGGTAAAAAAGAGCTCACTTAATAAAATATTTATTGTATATTAAAACTTAATATAATTTGTTGAGTTGGTATAACTGTCATTATGTTTCTCTTACTCCACTACTTTTTATATATGTCATCTGCATTGGTCTGTACTTATAATACATTTTATTCGCTCCTTTTCTATCACTTCTATCTGCTTAATGTTGAAAATATATATGAAAAAAGATAAGGAGATTTGGCGGACTGAGCGATGCGAGAGTTGCACAATAAATATTATATACTTCTATAGTAGAGTATAAGAATCTGAGAGATGAGTGAAAGAGAGAGATGAGTGAGTCGGTGAGTGAGTGAGAGGAGAGAGAGGGAGGGAGAGAGAGAGAGAGAGAGAGAGAGAGAGAGAGAGAGAGAGAGAGAGAGAGAGAAATCGATATGAAAGAGCATGCGAGTTTGAAACGAGCAAATTTGGTCTGAGCCACAATTAATAAGAATTAGTTGACATTTAGGGCTCACTCATATAACTATGTAGCACAATGTGATTGCAGGAATACATTAATATTATAAATATAAAAGTAGTAAAAAATTGAGTTTTAATGTAATTCATACTATGGAACACTGGGGTATTTGGGACTGGACTAAGTTTATTTGTTGCAATCATAGGTATTAATGCATATCAGTTACTAATGATTGCATTTTTGCACTATTTTTGGGCTAATATTCTTTTAATGAACTGTCTATTAACCCAATTATTGAAAAATTTTCTATTGTTTTAATATTAAGGCCTATTGAATCGGGCGATCGTGTAATTGGTTATCAACAGTCAAAGAATGTGAACGGCCAGGATTTTCAAGACACTGTTGTCAATTCTCAAGCACATTATCATAATAACTACCAATACTATTATGCGGATAACACAGTCGGATATATTCCTATTAATGTAGAAACCAATAACCCAAACATTATGGACGGATTGAGAGTACAATTACAAAAACGAAAAGGTGTTTCATTACGTTCTCCTCCTGTAAGACGATCTGATGAATCGACTGTTACTCTTCGTGGTTGGCTTTATAGACTAGAAGGCGCAGCACTTAAACAATGGAAGAGGCGATGGTGTGTTCTGGCAGATTATTGCTTATTCTATTACAAAGGTATCAATTTTATGCTCTAAATTCATTTGACTTCAAGTCTAAGTAAAACTTACTTCAAAATAACTCCTGAGTATTACTGATTACATCTTTTATTTATAAGTATTCTTATCTATTCGTTCAGTTCATGTAAACTTCTTTTGGTATTTGTTTTAATAATGTTTATAACACTTTTTTCTATAGCATTAAATTGAATTACAATAAATGAGATTAGTTTTTATCAATTTTTTTGCTGAAGTTCTAATTAACTTTCTTTCTTAGACTGCTTTTTATAGATCTTTTCTTCTGATTAATCATTTTCTTTGCAAAGCTATTGTCTTATACTTGGTTTTTATCAATTTATTTTGACATACATTACAACTTATGACAAATACTTGTCGTTCAAGTCATTACTTTAATAAATGTTTCGATTTATTTTCCAGATATGGAAGAAGAAAAATTGTTGGGATCACTGCTATTGCCCTCCTATAAGATCACACCCTGTCTTAGTGAAGATGGAATCGCTCGCAAGTTTGCATTTAAGGCCGAACACAACAATATGAAAACTTATTATTTTGCCGCTGATTCTAAAGAAAGTCAGACTCAATGGATGAACTCTCTATCTTTAGCCTCAATAATGCAGTTGTCCTCTGCCTTTTCCAATGTTCGCAATCAGGGCGACGGCCAAGAAGTGGCTAATAATGAAGACGAAGAAGAAGAGTCCGGCTTCACTTCATACCAATCCCGGCGAAGAAATTCTGGTGCAATGAATGCAACATATGATGCAAACATAGGCTCTGGTGATAAATATCCCGGTTCTTATAATTCAGTTGGTCTCCCAATTGTTTATCAACAAAACATGCAAAGACCGATTCAAAGGTCACACTATGTGAACGCGCCTCCAAAGCCAAAGCGACAATACTATGATAATTCTGATCTCTATGTGATTCCTCCGTCAGCACAATATCATAATCACAATCACGCAACCCCTGATTTAATAGCACACGATTCTTATAATAGCAATTATTTGCCACCAAATTATTACACTCAGTCTTATCCATACGATCAATCGTCGGCTCCATATCGGTTGCCACCTCCGGGTCAGACCAGATTCGCTCGATTGCCTCCGAGACCACATTCCGCTGACTTTCTTGAACGCGATCAAGAAGATGAAGAAGATGACGAAGAATACCCAAAGATGATTACTCCCAACGCCTACAATGCAAGTTCAAGACCTGATAACTATTATCCTTCTTCTCCCTCTTCAGAACCTCCAAAGATAATGCCTGTTAGGCCTAAATCGAGTCTCGAGAGATATGATCCCTATTCCCGGTATTATTTGGAGCAATCGGGTTATGGGAGCGCACATTACCCCAACTCGAGCACAAAAGAGCCGCGTCCCTGGTCTGACTATTTGGTTACTGCCAATAATATAAATTCTCCACAAAACGATAATCAGTCACATAACACAACCTTTCCTCCATTGTCATCATCTCATTTACCCCATTATCACTCATCTAATGCTAACTATCAATTAGATGGAGAAACGCCTCGAAATTATCAAAGAGAAGAAAGTTTGCAGCGATTGCTAGAATGGAAGCAACGTATGCTTCAGTCGCCGCTTAATAAGAGAAATTGGTCACAACAGCAACAAATCCAACCACAAAGTACAAAAGCAGAGCTCCCATCGCGACCACCGCTACCTGAAGAGTATAGAACTAAGTTCACTATTAAGGATGCATTAAAAGGTCCACAATATACTCAAAGAGAAAGATCAAAAAGTTCTGGTGATGGAAGTGATTTCGTTAATTTGAATAGCGATGACTTGCATTCACCACAAAAGAACGCACCGGTAAACTATTCATCTGATGATGAAGGTATGTCTCAATATTTTGTCAATATTTGTCTCATCTAATTTTCATTTCATTTTCATTTGTTTAAAAATTTTCTAAATACTAACCAATCATAAACTTTCTCATTATATATATTTGGGTAATAATAATAAGTGTTTGACCGACTATTTTAATGATTTGATGTCATGTTTTCTATCAAACACTAAAATGGGAATAAAGTAAAACTTAATGCGCTATTTATGGCAAAATTAACTCAATCTAAGACTCAATTTATCTGAATTTCTGGAACTAACAAACAAATTATTTCTTGACTAAATGGGTTCGTTGTTATCAATTGTTATTAACATTCAATGTCTCAAAACTGAAGGAAAACTAACAAAACTTGATTACTGTATAATATTTGCAATAAATGATTAAAATAATTGCATTTTCTCGAAAGCTGAACTAAATCTTCAATTGCCATATACTCAAAGATTGAATGAGACGACAGGGCGGACAACACCTGATTATATTAATATAAGCTCTTTCGTTAAAGATAAAGATTCTGATCTCGATATGAGTAAAGAGGACTATTACAAAGCGTCGACTATGTTTTACCAGCGATTTTCACAATCAGGCCGTGAAAGTACTTTAATGAGTCCCATCAGCTTTCATAGTGAATCCAATCATAGCAAAGCCAGTGAATCCATGGAACAGTCTTTTACTAAACAAGATTGGGGTGATGTCGGACTTCCTGTTCCAGATCAGGCATCTCTTGCTCGGACTGTTTCCCGAAGAAGTTTAAAGAGAGTGAACACTCCTTCGATTGCACAACAAAATGATTCAATCGATAACTTGAAAACTGATATAAAGCTAGAAAAACGTGAAGACGGCGATGGTGTCGATGAACAGTCAGTCAAAAGCTTATTCAAAAAATTTAGTGAAAATCAAAATAAAAGCTCAAAATTAAATTCGATTCAAAGTGGAAATCAAAGTTTTAGCGGAGATGTTTCTATTCCTAAAGGAAATTATGTTTTCAAATCTGAGATATCGAAACCGCTCCAAAATAGCAATAACACTAATTTCTATTTGAAAAGTTATTTGAGTGATAGCGAAATACTAGATAGTAATTCGACGGCTGATGACGAGACCAACACCACCAGATCTGCTCCCATAATGCTTTCCCCTCTATCTTGTGTTTTGGCTGACTTGAGAAAAACGGCTGACGTTCGCAAAGAAAAGCTATACTCTTTATCGCGCAGTCAGTCGTCTACGACTAAACTCAAAGTTGATGAAATAATTGTAACAAAAGGTGCTCTTCAGCTAATAGACAATAACAAAACTACAACCAATGATAGACCAGTTGCTGAACAGTCGGAATATATCAATATGGAAAAGACGGTTAAAGATGAAGAAGAATACGTGGCTATGGATGGCGAGGAGTTGGAAAAGGAAAGCGATGCAGCAGATGATGCCGACGATGAGGCCAGTCGTGACTTCGATACTCTTAATTATCGATCAGAAGTTATTAATGAAAATGATATAAAATTAAAGGCCGGCTGCAAAGTCAGAACCTATAAGAAGCCGCGTCCTGAACCAGTGCCAACTATTGCCAATACATATCAACATTTATCACATATCGCCAAAGAGTTACTTAACCCAAACCCCGCTTATGAAACTTTTGATGAAATACGTACTGATACTGAAGCCAAAAGTGTGAGCGTTGAACCTAATAATGATAATTCAGATAAACAAAGATCTCCAAACGCTCCTTATTATTACTCAGACTTATTATCAGAAGAACAACAAATAGCATTACAAGAAAGACTGGCTGCCTGTCAAAGTGGTTCTCCTCCACCTCTATTATCCCGTTGTAATGCTCTTAATAATACTCGATTCTTAGGGACGACTTCTCTTCAGAAAACTGATATCGGAAAGAGAGTTAATAACATTATTAATTCAATTAATAAAAATGATTCATCAGTTTCTTTGAACAATGCAGTAGTCCTTCAGACAGATATTGAAAGTTCATTAAAATCAATGCTTTTGCCAAATGTGTCCAAATTTTTAGACTCAGAACGTAATAAGTATGAGGCGGGACATACTCTTGAGAAAGTACCAGAAGGTGATAAGTCGTTTTCATATATGAAGCGATGTATGACCCCTGACATTAACCAATTTAAGACAAGAACAGATCTCGAATTCCAATCTAACGATTCTTTGTTAGAAAATGCCATTTCTTCGAGACGAAGATCGAAATCACTCGAGGGATTAGTAGATCAACAAAACAGACATATATATGAAAATTTAGAGCAACAATCGTTCAACGAGAATGATAACTTTGGTTATGACAGTGAAAATGGTAATAATGATTATTCTGACGATGAATTCATGGGAACAGAAGTGCTAAGAAGAGTAAGTAAACGACATTTCGCAGAAAATTTCAACGCAATAACTTCGCCAATAAATCAAAATACAGTGCCATTAGTTGAAAAAGTGGGAAAAAGTTTAGATGATTTTACTGAAACCGAGTCTGAATTGAGTTCTCTGATTGAGTTATCAATAGGTGAGATGCGGGCAATTGAGGGCGAATCATGTGATGAAAATTGTTTGATTCCTTCATTCATTTAACTGGAATGTTATTAAAAGTTAGCACAAATGTATTTATATGTATATATGTTTTTATAGACTCAGTTTCAGGTCCTATTATGGCCGAAAAAGTTAGAAAACGTCGTTCATCTCACAAACGCCGCTCAAAAGATGATCTGAACGCTTCTGATTCAGAGATCCAGAAGTCAAACACTATTACCAAACCTATGCACGTAAAGCCTAAGTCATTGAAAGACGCAAAATCTGCGCGTCTTTGTGTCTCAACTGGTGATTTACTCGGAAAATCTCACGAAGAATTAGTTTTATTGCTCATCCAATTAAGACGAACTCAGTCTCAATTAGCCAAAAATTGTGATCAATTGAGGCTTCAGATGGAAAGCGAGGAAAAGATGATTGAAATCGAACCTCACAAGAGAGAAGAGCATAAAGTTAAATATAGAGAACTTAGAGAACGCTTATCTCAATATGAAAAACAATATGAAATGCAATTCCCATTAATTAATACCGTCGACAATATGATTAAACTTAATAATCCGCAGACAAATGAAGATTTCATGGATAATAGAGCTAAAGCTGCTTCCACTTCCATTTTAGATCAGGTCTCTCTCGAAGAAGAAACCAGTCATTTATCTGCTTTACAACAGGACAAAGAAATTTTAGAGAGAACTTTGGAAGGCGTCAAAAACAAAGTGGCGAAGATTGGCACCGAATCGGGACCCGTTGTCAACCTGGAAAAGCTTAAGAAACAACAGCGAATGATTGAGGGAGAGCTCAATAGAGTCAGAGGTCTTTTAACACATTCTGCCAAAAGATTAGAAGAGAAGGCAGCAGAAAATGCTCAGATGGAACAGGACGTACTCATCGCTAAGAATAAGCTCAAACAGGTGTTGGCCAATGAACACGATGTCCTCGAATCCAATAGAACTTCTAGTCTCGAAGCAGAGTTGGCTCACATTAATCAAGTGATCGATGATTTGCATAATAGAAGAGTCGAATTAAACAATGCTATCGAGAACTTGAAGGTAACCGACAAAAAGCGTGAAGTGGTCAGAGCCAGTCCTACAGGTTTGGCCGGTTCTATACCATTGCCCGGGAAAAAAAGATTAACTACAACTTATATGGAAACAGATCTCGATTCTATGGATACAAGAGATTTAGCTCATTGTCCCAGAAATTCTGGATCCGAAAGCGAAGACACACCTCTTTATGAAAACTTAGAAACAAATAACTCTGTAAATAATGACATATTTATGTGTCAGTTTCAACCCAACGATGATTTGCTTTCTGGCAATACTGAAGATATAATAGACGAACAAATGAAACAATTCTATGGTATAATACCTGCGCCTCAAAAGGCTAATGAAATTAAAACCGTCAGAATTGTTAAACGAGAATCTGAAAGAAGAAGAATTCATTTTGCAAACGGATCCATAAAAAGCAGTGATTCGTATTGGAGTCAAGACAATGATTATACCGGTGGAGCTGTTGGAGGTATTGGATCTATTCCTCCGCCATATTATTATGAAGATAGAGAAGAAGACAATATGTTTAACAGCACTAATGATTGTATTGACGAAACGCATTGCATAATTGATAGATTGAATGCAGAATTTCAAAGAACAAATTTGGTTCAAAATAATGGTATTCAGAATATATACTCAAATGAGAAACAATTGCAACAACAACTACAACAGCCACAGCCTCAACAGCAACAACAGGTGACATATCTCATTGAAACTAAGCATGTACTTGCTTTTTAGCATCAGAACATCACTTGAATTGCATGTTATTATTTAAATAATTTTGTTTAACAGCTATTTTCTACGCCTGAGCGCACTCGAAGCGCTTCTGTATCACTTCCTTCTACTTGTTCTAACTCGTCTTTGCCTTCTTCTCCCTTTTCATTTCGTTTGACACATGTTCGACGACTTGAGTCCAAATATGGCAGACTTAGCACCACTCGCAGACATCACACAATCTCTAGCAGTCAGCCTCAGTTGTTTAAAAATTCTAATTCGGTATTGACTTGACTGAGACGTCTTTTCATTAATTAATGTTTTGCATTCAATTTAAAATCTAATAATCAATAATAGGTGTCAACGATGTGGCGCTCTTGCGATGACACAGATATAGAATTGCGTTACAGAAATAGTCTCAACACTCCTGATATTGTGAAGAGCACTATAAAGAAATCCGAAGATTTCGACGAGAAACTAATTGAGCGTGAAGTATGTCATTATTTAATTCAATTAATCTTCGCGAGATATTAATCACTGAATCTCTTGATTTGTCAGATAATGCTTCCAAAGAAAATCGATATTCCAGAGAGATATATACCAGACGATGAACCCGAAGAGATTTCTGCCTCTGAAAAGTTGAAGCGGAGTATGAAAGCAGAGATGATTAGACGAATGCTTTCCGAAAGTACTACTTATGAAGATGTGAGACGTGATAATCAGCAACAAATTATATCGAGTTCTTCTTCTTCGTCAGCCATTGGAGAGGAAAATGGATTAAGTGAAGAAACAAGAATTAAATTAAATGAGGAAAAGAAACGCAGAGCGCAATTGTTAGCATTGAATCATGAATTGGCTAAAGAGGTTATGGAAAGAAGTAGAATAGTTGCAGGTATTTCACTCATACACGGATATCGGTTTTAGTTTATGTTTTCATTTTATATTATTATTATTATTATTTTTATTTATTATTATTATATTTGTTTTCATAGCCAATAATGACAATTCAAATCCTTAATTTTGGTTTATTAGAAAATTGCAAAAATATAGTTTTAGAGGTTTGTTTATTTTATTAGTTGACAATAGTCTTCAAACTCGACTTTCTATTTATTTCTTTCCTCTCAAAACTTGTGTCAAAAATCTTTGAAAGTCTTTATTAAAGTTATAGAAAATGCGTTACGAAAGAAATTCTTTAGAAGTCAATAACTATATTAAGAGGCTTTCAAAAATTTGTTCGACAACTTTAAATGATAATCAATCTATAGCTATAATAATGGGGAGACGGACACTTTATCGACAGACCACTTTATCTAATCTGTTAGGTGAGGTTAGGTTAGATTAGGTTAAGTTAGGTTGGGTTATGTTATGTTATGTTAGGTCAGGTTAGGTTAGGTTAAATTAGGTTGGGTTAGGTTATATTAGACTAGGTTAGGTTAGGTTAGGTTAAATGGCTGTCGATAAAGTGACCCACTTCCATAATAATGGTATAACTATAATGGCTATAGGTTTTGATTGATTAGCAATAGATTGTCGCATACAGTATAAACTGCTTTAATAAACTGAATTGAACTCGATTTAACTCGATTCCACTCCATTTCACTCCATTTCGCTCCATTAGTAAGATCGTTATCATTTTAGTTTTGGCCGCTTTGACAAAATATGATAACAAAAGTGACGCCAAATTTCGAGAAAAATCTTTGAGTGAAAGCGATTACATCGATCTGTTTGAACGCCAATAGCCTCAAGTGAATCATCAAATTATTTGAATAAATGTGATTTAAGTCTTAATTAATTACAACATAATAAATAACTTGTAAATTAAATATTGATTCTATAATAATTTAAATGCTCAATAACTTGCAGTTTAGACTAAATTTTATTAGACAAGAGTTTTAAAACATTTGCAAACTTTTATTTGCAATACAAACGGTTGCGGTTAATGAAAGGTCCAAATATATGATAATTTTAATGTTTTACATAATTCCATAAGTTTACAACTTTTTATATTTATTTAACTCTATTTGCGGTATTATTATATTTAATATTTAATTATTTTTTATTTCGATAATTGTTTATCATTGGAATCTTGAGAGAAAACTTAATTTAATCATTACTTAATGTAAACTTTAAATGTTTTGTTTGATTCAATTATGAATATAAACATTTTGTATAATATGTAAGTTTTAACTAATTTAATTAAATTTACATTTTGAAGATTGAAATTCTATTCACTTTCACTACAGTACAAGTATTATAAAGTTTTTATTTATAAAAAATGTTATAAAAGTTTTGTAAAGAACTTTTATTCCACTTATATCAGCCTCTCTGCTATCAGCAACACTTCAATGACATTTAACCATTGGATCGTAAGTTAAATAAAATAAAATCTTGATATTATGACATTTTTAAAGTAGTCAAATTTATATATTATAGAAGTTGTGCTAAAGATACATAATTTCATTTTGTAAAAATAAATTTCAATTACTTTATAATCATAAGAAATTTGAGATTTACGATAATAACTCTTATTATAATTATTAATGAATGTAAAATTACGGAGAATTAGAACTAATTTAATTAAACTTCGTATTTATTAGCAATTAAGGTAAGAACACTCTATCAATGACATAAAATGTTTTGACGACAACATCGAATTCGTGACTAAACATTAAAAACTATGTCCACACTTATAAATGTGTATTAATTATGCCACAAATGAGTTATTGTTAGATTGTTAGAAAGCATTTGATGGTAGCACAAAATATTTATCATCTCACAAACAGATAATTAATGATGTATAGTAGGCTCGAAAAACCCGAGCCTGAGCCTGAACCTAGGTTCAAAAATCTTCGAGCCTGAGCCTCTATCACAAACCCTGAGCTTGAGCATGACCCTGAGACTTATCGTCGAGCCGAGCCTGAAGCTCACTTTATTTTCGCGAGCCTGAGCCTGAATCTGAGCCTAAGATGCTAAAATTTAATATAAAATAAATATTTTGTTCTATAATTGAAATTTTAGAGTTGTTTTGATAAGAATATAACATTTCACAGTTTTTTAAACTTAAACTAAATCAAAATACTAAATTACATGCATTTTTTATATATACAAGCTCACCAGACTCGCATGCTGAGCCTTGAGCCTGAGCCTGAGCCTGAGCCTGAGCCTGAGCCTGAGCCTGAGCCTGAGCCTGAGCCTGAGC
>JAUJYU010000282.1:0-14946 GCA_033995675.1 Nothrus silvestris
ATCTTTTAATGCTTTAGTTTTGTGGAAAGGGTTGGGACAAATGACATTCTTTCCAACCTATTAATTGATTTGAAATGAAAAATAAAGTGAATAAATATTTGAAAACATACCTTCCATGAATGCGCAAACTTCTGAATATCGGAAACAATATGTCCTTTCTTTGTTATGAAGTCGTCTTCAGGATTATTGTTATAATTTCCGCATAAACCACATGTTCTTGATTTATAATCTGGCGGTACAATGATTTCGATGGAGTTTCCCGCCTCCCAAATCACTTTAACTCCTTATTAAAAATAAATAGCGTTAACACACGAGTCTCCAAACTGGTTAACAAAACTGCGTCTGCAAAGCATCAAAATTAAATACTAATAAATCAATTGTTACCGATATTAGCTCTGAGAATGACTTTGGCAGCATCTCTAATTATAGATAGTACTCCTAGTCTAACATGTGGTAACCGCACTCTCTTCCTGCCAACTGTCACTTTCCCCCAAACACCTAAACGAACTTTGATATCATCTATTTTAATCATAACAGAACTTCCAGCAAAAACGGAGCTATTCTTCATTTCCGAATTGAGTGCTTCGTTTTGATGTTTGTTCACGAGATGTATTGTGAATGATTTGCTCTTACAATCGCGCGCCACTATATAATTACATTTGCCATTGAAACTAAATTCTTTCCCATCAAAAGTATGATAATTTGTCATATTATTAGTTAATTTGCATTGAGAGTCATCCTATAGTTAAAAAATATCTGTATTACAACTTTCATTTTGCAGACGTAAAACACATATGAAATGGAAGTGGGTCACTTTATTGACAAGACCACTTTATCGACAGCCATTTAACCTAACCTAATTTAACCTAACTTAACCTAATCTTACCTAACAGATTAGATAAAGTGGCTCTCTATAAAGTGGCTGTCGATAAAGTGGTCTGTCGATAGTGTCCGTCTCCCTATGAAATACCTCTACACATGAATTACAACAATCACCGTTCAATCGCGTCAGTTTATACCGATTCGGACAAATTAATTGCTTTGAACAGATTTCTGCCGTACACCTCACCTCTCCGTTAACACAAGAACACTTATGACAGTTGTTATGTTTCCATTTCTCGCCCGTCTATAAGAAACAAATATTTTGGTTCAACTTTTCAAATATTCATAAAGGGCTAGAAATATACGAACTTTGTATTCTTTTCCCCCATAAGAACATGTTGTTTGCGCTTCTTGTGGTTCATGACATTTAGGACAACACTCTCCGAGTTCTATAATTTGATACATTGGTGGACAATCAAGTGGTGGACAAACTTTTCTTTGGCAAATATTTGTCGTATCCTTAATGTTGAAAAAATGTTAAATTTCGTCTTAATTTACATTCAAAACAAGCTTACATTACAAATACAATTAGTGCACTGATCGTAATCATAAGAGTGTCCATTCCTATGAGCTGACGATCCCATTATGCAATTCCCTTCAAAATCTTGAACTTTTCTGTGTCCTGCAATTGATTGATTTAATATTTGATATATTAATATACATTCTCATATACAGTATATATTATATAAGATTCTTCACAATTTTCACTATTTTTAACTGAAATTCTGGCAAAATATTAAAGTTATGTCTCTTTTAGTTTTTTTTCGGGAGCTATTCTTAAATTTATTGTGTTATTGAAATAACTTTTAAAATAATAAGTTTTGCAAACTTTTAATTTAAGAATTTAGTTGTTCTTAGACTTTCGTTTAAGAAACTTAGATATTAAAAAACTCATATTTATTATTATCTCTAATCTGAAAATGAAATCTATATATTTGATTAATAATTGAGAATAAGTAAGACCTTTGCATATGGGACAGCATTCGTTTTTTGGTGTAATCCATTTGGATTGTGGACACGACAATACTTGACAGGCAGATTTGCTGCATATCATATTTCCTTTGACACATTCACATGTAATACACGGGTCATTCAATGTGTTGGGTATTTGATCTCCATCTTTATATGTTCTGCCATCCACTTCACAGTGATTACAAGATGGACAGCACTGACCAGGAATAATGACAGGATCACGACATGGCACGTGACAATAGGGTTTATATTCAGTTATCACTCCTGCCTATAGTTTTGAATGGGAAATACAAGTTTGTAATATAAAGTCATTTCACTTATAGAGTCGGCAGAAAGTAAAAGCTAATTAGAAATTTAAATTAGAAAGATTATATGCCAATCATTAATTGGATCAATTAATATTCAACATAGTCGACATTTAAATTAAATTAAAATTTTTATTTCTTTAGCTTTTATTAATTCAAAGTTATCTATTAATCCTGCAGACTGTGCGACGATTAACAGCAGATTGAATTACAATAATAAGCTATTTATAGAACATTATTTTGCTTTTTAATAATGCACTGTATTTTGATTTTAAACTAAATATTAATATTGCTGTTAATTAGTTTAGAATTGAAAGCATTTTCATTTTGAGAATTTAAAAAAATATGTTTTAAGCTTTTCTGTTAAGTATTTTCAATAGTAAATTACTTAATGTTAATGTTAATGGCATTGTTGAAATACTTGATCATTCAATAAACGTGTTGCTTAACATTTTATATAGAAAAATGTAACTTAAGTTTATTAAGACTGTTATCTTACATTGCAAACGAAATTCCTGCATAAATCATTGACATCATTGAATTTTTCACCGCTTTTATAGTATCGTCCGCTATACCTGTTAGTTAAAAATTATTGTTAGCCACTTATGAATCTTCCAATTATTACAGGTTTGCACACTTAGATCAATGCAATCGAGCGCTTCTAACTCTTTCCAATTATTACAATCACAAATAACAGGATTAAATACATTTTAATAAACTTATGTTAAGGATCACAGCGATAAACATAAGTAGTGAATCAGATTTTTTCAGGTAAAAAATATTTAAATTGAGATAATAAAACTCTATTGTAATATACATATGAAATATTCATAACATAATCACATGTAATTAAATGTAAAGAATATGGAATAAATGTTTTGATCGCTTTTAAAATATTAACAAATATTGATGATATTCAATAAATTGTGAATACATTTGGACTACATTTGGATACTTTGCATATGATATTTGTCTATTGAGAAAAAAGTTTGAGATGAAATAATTTGGTTGAACTGCATTATGTTAATTGGTCTTTAGGCCAAAGGCTTATTCATTAATTACAAGTCAATTAGGTTTTGAAGCTTGTAGCGCCTCGACTTGCTCTACATGTACTCATTTAATAGCATTCATATTATAATGGAATTTAAAGTTATTTCAATATCCTTACAGACATCCTTTGCATACATCACAACAAGTTCTGTTTCTTCCATAATACAAAAGATAACAGCCTTTAAAGTTTGGACAAACTTCTCGATGGCAAACGATTTCTTGATTAAAACATTTGCATGTAATGCATGGATCATCAGAGAGTAGAGAAACTTTGACACTCTCGCCCTCGTTGTGGCACTTAATCATATCACCTGAAAATTGGATAACATTTTATAAGACACTTTGGACAACATTTATAAGACACAAAATAACTCAAAAGTAGTGTAATGTTAATGTTCTTTAAGTTTGGTGACGATCACATTTGGAATTTCTCCACATCTATATTGATAGATATAATATTCATATAGACTACTATACAGTACTTTTGATACAAATATTGAAAGTCTTATTGAAAGTCTTATTGAAAGTGTTATTAATATTGTTAGTTTGATATAAGTTAGAATTATATAAGTTAGTTTGATATAAGTTAGAGTTATATATAGTGACATCTGTGCTATAGAATGCAGTTGTTCACGTGAAGTTCTTTGTAAAAAATGATAATTTCAAATCTTAGAAGTGGTGGTTATAAGCGTTCGCACATTTCTCGAGTCAAATATTTTGAATAAAAACAAATCAAAAGTATTGCTGATTGAAACACGTGAATAAATGCAAAGATAGGAATGAATTGTGTCTTACCTCTAAGTGGTTGATGTGATGCGGCAGATAAGAGAGCACTTACATTAGTAAATGATAGTATAGTTATGCTTATTGAGAAATAAGTGAAAATCGACATTATAAGTATAATTAAAGGCACTACTCGTTTATTTATGTCAAGGAACCTAAGAGTCAGAGTAACCATTTCTTTCAGTGTCTGCAATAGGAGTGTAGTGGCTTTGAGGCGATGCCAAACCTCAAATGCCAGTGTTTAGCGGATTTGCTCACATGAAACTATGAAACTATGAAACAGGTCCCACCAAATGGCAATTCTAAAGTTTCTTTCAGTCTTTAGCTCTCTTTTAAAAAGCATTAGTGCTCATGAGCCAAACCAGAGCCAAACCAACGCTCAAACCAATGCTGAAAGGCTACCAATGCTGAAAGGCTACCAATGCTGAAACACTACCAATGCTGAAACACTACCAATGCTGAAGCACTACAAATGCCAGACTCTTTCAAAGCAAAAGTAGTCGGACGACGAAAAAGCACTACAAGAAAATGGACCTCAACAAATATTTCTCTCATATTATACCAATTACGATACAACTTCAACAACTAAACTGGTTTTTCTTATAGGTCAAGGTCGTAGTTCATACTTTGGGGGCACTCAACAAATTAAAATATACTCCAGCTTCAATCTTAAGATTTCTCTGTTCTTTTGCGCCTAAACTATTAGTGAATTAAACTATGTTTTTGCTTTCAAATGATTTAATTACAATCAGATTATTGTTTTTCAGATTAATTATGTCCTTGAAATTGAAGTTCACAAATGCAAACTCAAAATTAATCTTCAATAAAGTTATGCCAAATGGGTTCTCATAAATTAAAAACAAAAATTTTATTTTCTAATATTAATATTCCTAATCATTGAATGAATAATTTTTTTCACTTTAATAACGCCTTAACTTATAGTCAGAAACTTATTTGATTCAAATGGTAGAAACTCTGCCAACAGAATTGAATAACCGTTTATTAACTCGAGTTTATTAATCCACAAATAATCTGATGGATTAAATATTAAATTATTAAACAACAAATAATTACGCATTTATTTCTAACTCTAATTATTTCTTTAATGCATAAATAACTTTATAATTAAGTAATTGTTAAAATGAAAATTTCTGCAAATTTCATTAAAAATGCAATTTTTCTTCTAAATTATTAAATAAAATATTTATATAACTTATATATAATATAACATTTACCACAAATGTTCAAAAGTACATATTAGCTGACTTTTAACATGCGAGTTATGTAATACCTGTACTCTTTACCTTCATTTTAAGTCAGATTTGATTAATTATATTTCGTATTGCTTGTAATGTTTTCTGGGATTAATAGTAAAGGTTTTAATCAATGCCTTAAGAAAATAGCAATGAAAATAACCTTAAGCTCAAACACTAACTCGTAAGACATAATATAATGTTTTAACTGTTTATCAAAGCATTGGAATAAAATTGACGACATTCGTCTCCCAGATTTAATATTTCAAAGTTATGTTTAATTATACATTTGATTAAATCTTTTTTTATGCAAAAATTTTTATTGATATAAGTGTTTATTCATTTGTTAAAAAAGGTATAAATGAATGTAGAAGTGTTATTCCTAATTGAAATTTAATAAAATTTAGTATTTTTCAATCTTATACAAATATATAGAAAGTCACCAAAGATTTATTATTAACAAAATTTATTTGTGAAGTTTTGAATTGATTGTTGTGTTGAGTGAAACCAATTATGATTTGACTGATTCGCATAAATATTATTTCAATATAACAACAGTTAATATTTAAGAATATTCAACGATTCAAAGAAACATATCATTAAAATACTGGTCTTAAAATACATAACTTATTTATACGAATGCATAAATGAATGTCATTATCTATATTTGAAAAATTAATTTTTTATTTTATTCTATTCAGACCTTAGAACTAAAGTTAATGATAAGTTACTATAAAAACTAGTAATTACTTGTTATCAAATGGAAAATAAGATAAAATAAATTTGAATAATGGAAAAAGTATTGCTGTTTATAAGTTATCCAATTAGCACAAACTTTGTTAGGAAAGCAAAAAAAGGAAATTGATTGAGATTTTGTTTATATTCCATAAATTATTGATATACTGTATTAAAGACAAGTCTGTACTTTTCGGCTCATTTTCGGTAAATTTGATGTTAGCTTTTTCAAAACAGTAAAGATAAGTTTTCAAATATTAATTATACCATTTTTATGCATATTAACAAAACGATGGATTTAATATTTTTATATAGAATTAGATTAGATTAAAATTATATAAAAAAGATTTTATATTTAAATTTTATCTATAGAAAAGAATTTAGAAATCAAAGTTATGTCCGAATAATAAGATAAGCAAAATATAAATGTTTTAAATATCTTTGAAAAGAGGTTTACATTTTCTTTTCTTATTATATTATTTAGATTGTTATAAATAAGTCTAATTTTGATAAGATATATAAATATTACTTCAATTATTTAATTATTAATTATATAAAAGGTTTATTTAAAAAATCTTTAATATAAAAGTCCAGTAAAAAACGTTAATTTTTTGCTAAATCTATTCTCAAATTCCTAGAAAACATTTCATAAGCTCTTTCAGACTCATTTTAGAGCCCCCTCAATATCGACAAATGAAAACTTTACTTGTACATTTCCTATTTAATGTACGGTTAGTACGTATTTGTGTTCAACCCTTTCTCCTTTGACGGCTTACTTGTATGGGATAAATATTGGTAGAAATCCTAAATAGGCAGCAGTTGGACATTCTTACACATACAGTAGACATAAAATATTAGAAAAGAATTAATGTGAAAAAGTTTCAACTACTGTCACACTTGAAGAGTTTGCATAACCCTTAATAGCGTTACCTAATTATACTGTATATTTACTACGGGTAATTTATTAGAAACTTTTAGCAAACTTTCTTGAAGTTTTTAGCTCAATTGTTTTAAACACTGCACTAAATTATAATTTAACAAAGAATAACTTATTTAGAAGTTCACTATTGAAATTCTTATAAAAATTAATTTAATACAAAATATTATTTCTATAATAGAAAAAACTGAAAACAAGAAAAAAGTCTAAGTTATAGAAAAACATCCTTAAATTTCTGCCAAAATCTCTAAAGAGACGAAGAAAAAAAATGTAAATCCGGGATTTTCATAGAATTCCGGTACGTCCTGTCACACTGTTTCAAATCAGTTGAATCATTGCTGAATGAATTATAATATTGTAATAACTTATAATAACTGTATTAATATTTGAGAGTAAAAACACAGTCATTGTGGGGTTTAAGAGTATAAAATAATATTTTATTAATTAACACGAAAAATGTTGCATTAAAATTTTTAGAAAAGCAGTAAAAGATAATATATTTTTTAATTTATCTTTTTTCACATAGAACTTCTTTATAATGAAAACACTTTTCTATATGAATTGAAGTTAATGTATAGTATGTTGTTTTCAAATTGATAAAATGTAACCAGAACTTGATTTACCATTGAATAAAACTTTTATAAGTTAGATTGGTTATTAATTATTTATGGATTTCTGATGTGTTGAAAATTAATTGCATATTAATTGGGACGAAAAATTTGAAACCATTTTTTCCACACTCTATTACGTAATATTCAAATCTACAACTAAATGATTCACTGAACTTATTTACTTTCGATATTAAATTAAACCTAAATTTTGGATTAGGACAACACAAACAACACAATTCATCGAATATATGGTACGAATAAAATATTCTTATATGATTACTATGATTATTTTAACTTAATATACACTATTCTTGTTAACTTATATAATCGAAATATAGTTCAAGTATATTTCTCATACAACTAATAATATGAAATTTAATATTTTTTAAATATAAATAATAATAATAATTTAATGTAAAATAGGATTTTGTTTTTAGGAATTCTTGTGTATTTTGATAAATATATATCAAACTTGATTATTGCTCTCATCCAAGTTTTGATATAACAAACGTTAGTCATTTGATTTTCTTTTATTCTTCTGACTCTTAATTTAGACCTAAATTCTGAAATGACTTATATTCTTATATTCTTATATTCTTATATTTAATCAAATTCTGAGAGCTAACCGAATAAGAAGTATATAAATGAAGTTCTTATACTAATATAATATTAATATATTTAGAACTATAACTTTCAAAACTAAACAATAGTGAGACTTTCAAATCGTTAGAATCCATATCCTGTTGTTTCATAAATAAATTCAAATAGAATTTGACTAAATCTGAATTTTTATCTTTCAAAGAAAATGATGATTTCATTCATTACGAGAGAATAATTCTTTACTATTTGTTCATGAATTTGTATATTTTCGAAGAAATTCTGTGAGATTATAATTTTCAAACTTATTTACTGTAAAATATAATTAATATTAATAAATTCTAATAGATTATACTATAATTTTCTTTTTCACCATCAAAATAAACTCAAGTTATTCTTTTATTTATATTTATTTATTTGTGTAAATAACTTATACATTAATAAAGAGAATTTTGTATACAATAAATGTTACCAATGACTTAACACCAATGTTTTAGTAGTCAGACGTAATTCAAAACCAACGCATTTTACACGAATATTTTATTTTAAAAAATGAGAAACTTATTCAGTCACGTTCTAAGATGTAATTGATCTGTAGTTGTCTTTCTTTCACTACTATTTTCTAAGAACCAAATATTTTTTAAAGCATTCGTCTATTTTATCTATAGATCAATTCTTTACATAAATGCGTTATATATTCAGTGTTTGCCAAAGTCAATGGTGGCTTAACTACAATAAGCAAACAATTTTCTGCAATCGCTTTAATTATAAAAATATTAATAATTTTATTCAAAGCTTATTTGTTAAGTAAAATAATGTAATTATAATTGTTTTACAGTTTAAAAAAGATAAAGCAAACGATAAATACTGCTATTAAATTATTATCAAAATTATTTTCTTTAATGAAAGCAGAGTCTGCACGCACTGCACTTTATGTAGATTAGAGATGCAGATGAGAGATCTCTGATGCAGATAATATCAGCATTGTACCAATTGCCAACAAATTGCTTTAACATATATTCACTTTTTCAAATTTACAAATAAAATATTTATGTAATAAAATCAAATAATATTTTATAATTGGAAATGTGCAAAGTAGCGATTTTAGACTCAATGTTAGATATGCTGATGCGTTGCCATAATTTATTTACTTTTTAGTCCAAACTGGCACTTATTTTCAATAATCTTTTGGAAATCTCAAATTGGACAGTAGTTAAACTTTCTTACCTAACAAATTTCTGTCCAATTTTAAATTTCTGAGAGTTTATATCCCAAAAGTGAGTAATATATTGTCTAATAAGAACTTTTTATTAATTAACTAGACTGAGTTTGATTTGCTATAACTTATGAACTAATATACCCACAACAATAAGATATGGCTTTTTCGTTCAATTGATAATTTTAAGTGATTTACTGTAAAATGACATAAATTCCGAAAGTGGATCTATTAAATGAAGAACTAACAAAATAGCGTCTGAAAACTTAATTTAATAATTCGGCGATAAATTTAAACTTAAGGCTACAAAAAATGACGTAAGTAGCAAATGTAAAAAGTTGAGCTATTTTGTGCTATAAAGAGTCGACTATATATCATCCGTTGTGTCCAAAATAATTACTATTTAATAGTCTTAAACCCTTCTAATTTAGCAAGAAATTTGATTGAAATGAAATATTAAAATGAGTTCTTCTCATAATGTGAAAGCTTTATAAATTAAAATTAAGCAACAATATATTTTCAGTATATTTTTAATAATGTGACCGAAAAATAATCTAAAAACAGAATCAGTCTATAGGTAAAGTCATTAACTAAAAATTGAAAGACAGATACTTTTACAATAAATTAATATGATTTTCTGACCCAATTCTCAAATTCCAATCAAAATAACTCAAGAGTAAATGGCGCAAAAAATATTTTAAAGGGGAAATTTTAGTTAGTAATGATGACATAGGCTCCAAACTTTTCGATCCTGAGCCTGAAGTTGGGCCAAAAACCACGAGCCTGAGCCTGGGCGAAAACCACGGGCCTGAGCCTAAGTCTAGGTTATAAAGCGCTGAGCCTAAGCCTGAGCCTAGCCAATGAGAGTCTAGCTAGGCTCAGCATATAATAATTAGCAATAGTTTAATTGAATGAATAAAATGCAATACTTTTTTCAATCGTTTGATAGTTTAGTTTCTTTAATTTATAATATTATAAGTAATTATATTATATACCAGGCTTTCTCAAACTGTGGCTCGCGAAGAGCCAACTTGTGGATTGTTATATGAATAGTCATGTTTGATATAAAATTAGTCAGGTTATTGAGATAATTGAGATGAATCAGCTATATATTACATGCCCTTTTTGTAGCCATGTTATACCCCACAACTCTTTAATTTCATTTATTATCATTTTTGTGAGTTACTTATCTTTGTGAACTTATCAATTTTTGGTTAGAGAAAGGATTTTTCAACTCACATAAACATTCAACAAAAGTTTAAACTTTCAAAAAATCCCGCGTAAAACAAAAGACACAAATCATTCGTCATTAAGCAATAATTTGGTGCTACGCGATGCCCGAAAAACGATGCACCGTTAATTAGGGGCAAGAAGTCTCAATCGGGCAGAAAATCTTTGGCCCGAAGTCTCAATCGGGCAGAAAATCTTTGGCCCGAAGTTTTCAGTTGTCGAGCCCGACAAAATAAAAATCAAAGTCCGCCTAACTCACCCGAAATACAAGCAAGTTAAATTCTTTTCTAAAAACTAATCCAAAGCAAAAATTTAAAGCATAAATTTAATATAAATTAAATTAACAATAAATCAAAATTATGTTTAATGAATAACAATTTTCTGTACATTATTAATAAACTATCAATATAATAATTAAAATTTCGCCTGCTGGCCCAGCAAACACGAAATATTTTAGATGACAAATCTTCCAGCCCGCCCAAAAAGTTTTAAATGATGGCCCGACCCGAAATTTTTGGTCAAAAATCTGGACCGCCAGTACCCAACCGGTCCCATTGAGCCATATAGTAGGGGCTATATCTAGAAGAGCGTATCTAAAGGAAGGATATTTCAAAATGTGATTTTCAAAGGGGTTAAAAATAACCTTTCATTTTACCCCCTCTTTGAAATTTGTGATGCTTAACAAACATTCGGTCTCGGCTTAAATTTTTTGTCATTTTTGGCTCTTTAGTATAAAAAGTTTGAGAAAGCCGTTATAGACAATGATTCAAACTTATCAATAAATACTTGTCTTTCAAAAGTGTGGCTTTCATTTGTGACCTTTTTGTAACTTAATTGCATTCAAACATTTATAAACAGTTATTATGCAAAAGTGTTTCAAAATTTAAATAATCACGAAATAGAGTTATGAATATTTGAATTAAAATATTAAGAAAGCGAAAGTACAACACAAAGTCCTTAAAAATAACAATTTCTAATACTTGTATATCACTGTTGAATAATAAAGAGTTGGAACCAATACAAAATTCAATAACGATTTCTACAGACCAGAGAAGTTGTAGATGAAGTTGAAGTACTTCGCTCTCTTTTAATAATATTACAAGTAATAAAACTTAAGAATTTCTTAAATCCAGTCCTGAAATCGTCGTTAAGCCACCAAAAAACGAACGGATTGTAAGAACAACTACTGATTCCGAGCCAATAAAATATGAGGTACAAAGTGGTGGCATTACATCCACCAGAACTGAGTGGCGTTACATAAAAGTCAATGAAATGAATGACATTGACAGGAAGCCAACAAATCGCAAAGATTAGGACCACAATAATGAGCATTTTAATAGTTCTCCATTTGATAAGATCGAGACTATTTCTCTGACTGTCAATCATATCTCCAACATTTCTGTTCCAAATCTTATAAACTATTTTGGCATAAAGTGCTACCGAAACCACTACTGGAACTGTATATTGAGTTAACAAAACTCCGGCAACTCTTACGTGTCGAATAGCATCGCTTGAAAATGGATATTCAAACTGAAAAACCACTCTGCATTTGATGATAGAATTACTGTGAAATGAATACGTGAAGATCTTCACTGAAACTGCAGTTAAAATTACAAATGATAACGATATAATCCAAACAATGGTAATGAAAAATCTTGGGCTTCTGGTTTTCATTGGGTTGTGAATAACAATATAGCGATCAATTGCTATTGCAGTGAATGTCAAACTTGAGACATAAAAAGATAAAACTTGGATGGATTTACTCAATGCACAAAATATGTAGATATTATCAAATGAATCTAATAATGCTTCTGAACAGAAGATCCATTGAGAAGGTATTGTGATCGCACATATAATATCAGCAAAAGCCATGTTCACAATCAATAGGTTAACTGTTGTTCTCATGCGTTTGGAATTAATGACGACTTTGCAAACCAAATAATTGCCGAATAGAGCAACTATTGTTGTCATCAAATATAAAGTTAAAACTAACATATCTCTTATATGACTGGCATTTGAATCCGAAGTTTCATTTGAATCATTCGAGTTAAGCCAAATATTTTCAGACATTCTTAATTTTTCAGATGCTATACCATTAAAAGCGTGAAATCAATTATTTATGTTTTATATAATGAAAAAGCATTGTCAAACTGTGCAACTTTTGTGCAACTTTTATCAAACAAAGCTTTATCCCTTTAAAGTGTTACTTATCTCATAATTGAATAAACATAAGTCGCATACAACATGAGCTACACCTATTTTGAGTCAATCTCTAAGAGTTACTCAACATATCAATTTTGTTGTTGTAATTTGCTTTTTATTTATTATGAAAACGGGACCACTTAAGTCACTGTTCAAACAAACTTAATAAATGATATTTAATCATTTCTAATGAATCGAATCGTGTTATTAGAGCGTTGAGAACATAGCTTATTATAACAGATATTTAATTAGTTTAAAAACTTACAGTTTTATTCAATTTAACGAATGTTTTGTTGAGATAAGAAATTAAATTTACTTAAGCATTACTAAGCATTTACAAGTATCTGAAATACAAATACTATTGTATACTAAGAAATGAATAATTAAAAAAAGTATCTCTAATCAATTTTTCATAAAGAGCGATAAAACTTGATTTACACGTGTAGGCTATAAACATATTTATGAATATTAATACTGTAAATACAGAAAATAAGCTATAAGTTATAGCCTATAATGCACTGACTAATGAGAATATGCCTAGCGAGAACCTTGCAACCTTAGAGCCTGAGCATTCATACCCAATTGAGTCGACTTAAAACGAGTTAATTTTACAATATTTTTATTGCAATATCAATTGCAATATCAATTGCAATGCAATTTCAGTAAAGCTTTAAGAAATAAAGTTCTAATCATATGATGACAAATGATTTTCTCAATCTTTCATAAGAATTTCTCAAACAAGCAATCATTTAATCGATATCATGAATGAAAGCGAAAATAAAATTTAAATATTTCAATTAATAAGTTTAAAATTTCAGTACATCCTATAATTGAATTTCATAAGTTGTTGACTAGAATTGGTTTATGATCTTTTAGCAAAAGCAGTTTTATAACTGCTATACGAGATATAAATAGATTTAGTTATTTAGCTAATGAATTTAATTGGTAATAATCATTTTAAATATAGATTTTGTCATTCAATTTGAATCACATTAGCCGAGAAATGTTACTGAAATGAAATTTTAATATAAGAAATATCTTGATAATGGGTCACTCACAATATGAATTCACACACTGGCAAAACTATTTTTGGGATCCTTTCTTTGCATTTTAAAGATTTGAAAATATATAAAGTTAAAAACCAATATTAATTATCATTCATCTAATTAAAGAATCGATTGTCATGTTATGAAATTTAAATGAAAACCCATTTGCAAATTTGTTTTTGTAGCTGAAGGCATACACAGTATGTATTAATAAACTAAGCTTTCATGCATCCTTTAATTTATTGTAAATTTATTTATATAATATGCTACCAAATGCTACCAATGCTATGGCTGCATTGTTTGTTAGGCCATTTCTATGTTTCAAACTAATGGAGTACTAAATTGTCATTACATGTATGCCTATTGTTATACTATATTTATGGCATATATTTTAATGAAGTTAAGAAGACGCTTATCGATCTGATTGGTAGCGATTTGAATAAATTTCATAGTTAGTGTTCTCTTTAAGTTAATGATCTTTTTTCCAATGACATAATTTGAATCAGATTTGAATTGAACAAATTCTATGAAAAAGAAACTCTTCCAGTTTTTTAATATTCAGTACTGGTTTTTATATATTGCAAACAAGTTTATTTATTTTGATTTATTAATTAAACTTTAGAATAATTAAGTATTTGTAAACTAAGAAACTTAACAACATATCGTGTTGGAAAATGATCATAATATATAACTTTTTCTCAAGTGTGTCAGAAGAAACTGCTTTCATATATTACACTATCTTATCTTTTTTATTATATAATACTAAATAACGATCAGAAAATTTTGAAAAATGATATTCAGAGCAAAGATCTTTTCATTAAAAGCACTTTCAGATCATTAATAAAATCATTATCTCTTGTTAGAAACTGAATCGTATTATAAAAGCTGTAAAACTAACATCAACTGAAAATTGCTTAGAACTTCCATTTTCAGATTTGAAGTCAGTCACCGTATGCAATGAGCTTTTAATTTTTAAAAATAAAATGTGATTTAATATTTTATGAATTCACTAAGGCTAATACATGCTAATGCTACCATGCCACCATGTTACCATGCTAATGGCATCATCTTTATACAGTATCTATCATTTTTAAGTTCACAACCGAAAGAGATATGAAATCATTTAT
>JAUJYU010000283.1:0-14933 GCA_033995675.1 Nothrus silvestris
CATTTTCCTTTGAAAAGAGTGATGTGTGTGTGTGTGTGTGTGTGTGTGTGTGTGTGTGTGTGTGTGTTTGTGTTTAAAAATTAAATTTTAAAATATAGCTATTTCTTCAACAATGCTTTTAAAATGGGCTTTTAAAATGCCTTTAGATTAGGGCTTAAAGTGTTTAGATTAAGGGATATACCAGTTAAATATATTTAATAAATTCTGAATAGCAAAGCGACTGGTAAGCCCTAGTAATGTTCAAGCTTTTGATATTATCGAATTCAATAAAGTTAAGAATATATTTTTGATTCGGAGAACTTAATCTGTTTGGAGAATATTAATGCACTTCAATTTTTAGTCAAACACAAGAAAAGTTTTGCACTTTTAGTGCTCAGAGAACTAAATAATTAAACACTTATTAAACCAAAGATATATAAACGTTAATTTTGATACATTTGATTAATCCTTAGACTGTCGGAAAGTGAGATTATCTACAAATAGAGCAGACTTTCAATTAGCTCAAAGATTGCGACTTTTAAGTAAAGTGAATCATTGGCTCCTCTGTGGCTTATTTGTAGAGCCGCTGGTTTGTTAGTTTTATTTTTTCTCAAAATTAGTATATTTAGTGATTTTATAAACATTTTCAAAAAAAGTAGTTTTAATTAGTCGTAAAAGATTTTGTTAGTTTTTATAGGTTTTCTTAAATATATATTAAGTTATAATTTTGAAAATGTAAGATTGATCACCTGCTAGATTTAGATAGATCTTAACATTCTTTAGATAGATTTTAGCATTCTTTAGATAGATCTTAGCATTCATTTATAAACTTAATTGAATTGTAAGAATTTTATTATGTCATTAATGAAGAACATAAGAATCGTAACCTTAAGTTATTTGAATGCTATTATAGCTTAAGTCAAATAAATTCTTACGATTGATAGAATTTAATTAACAACAAATGAACTATAATTTAATAATGATTTTGATAACAATTAAAACATTATTAATTTTATTTAAATGCTGTACAAATTACATCGAGTCTATTATGGCATTTCAGCACCAATTCATTTCTAAATACAATAAATTACATTTGATTTGTGTTTAACATGACTGTGGCTTTTCTACAGCTATTGGTGCGAATTTGATTTAAATGTATACAGAATTTGCTTTATATTTAGACCTATAATAATGCTATTATTAAAAGATAAATCTAATGTATTGTATATACTGTATGTATACTTATAATTATTTTTTCTGTACATTATGTCCACAAATGGGCGCACACAGAAAAATACTATCACATTGAAATATATCCAAAAATGGTGATGTCTTAAGAAAATGTCTTAAGAAATAAATCAAATGAAAATACAGAAATTAGCAATCATTTTACCGCCACTTCAGCTTCAATTAATCAATTACTCGATAAAATGGCTTTCATTGAGCTAAAGATATTAATTAAAATAAATCACAGAAAATCTTAATTCTAAACATAAATAATAACACTTAAATAATTGTTATAAAATTATAATAATGATAAAAAACGTTAAAGTCATAATTGAATTGTACAAAATATAATTTATTTTTAAAAAATCTCAAAATCAAGCGGCGGTTCAAGTATTCTTCAAAGTATGAGTTTTGCAGTACTTTTACAGAAAAAGTTTCAAAATAATTACCATTTAATAGAGTTTTGCAGTACTTTTACAGAAAAGGTTTTAAAATAATTACCATTTAATCAAGTTTTGCGAAAAGGGGTGAACAAAGTTGTTGTCTTGTGAATCACAGCAATGGCACAGTTAAATAAAAATGCCTAAAATGAAGATCTTTGTCAGATTAAAACCAATATCGAGTGACTGATATGCATAATCTATTTAAATGATTCAAATGTGATATCAAATCAAATTTAGCTGCAATTAAACTCTAAGGAGACCACAAGCTTCAGAGCGGATTCAGTCTTAAACTAAGTTAGGACAGAGAGAGGAGTACTGGCTATAAGCATAAGCTCTCCCTTAAAGGTACGGCAATCTTCATTGTCATCGTCATTGTCACAAAATGTCTTACAATAAAAGATTTTTTAGTTTTAAATATAAAATTTTAATTAAAGTCTTTCGAAAGTATTAAGAGTAGAAATAATAATATTTATTTCATGCACGATATGACCAGAATTAGTTTTTGGCATTGAAAGGGCTTAAGTTTGATAGTCTTGAATGATGAGTCGCTACAAAACATCAATTATTATACTGTATATGTCTTTTAGAGATATACAGATTTGCGTTCGTGTTTCATATCTGATACGCAACTCATTAATGAATTTCACTAATAATTTAACGGCTAATCAAACAATTAGAATAACTTCATCGCTGATAAACAGGAACTTAAATTGATCGATCATTGTTTGCACAAAGTCTTCGAGATGAGGTCGCATTTGTTCAAACATTACCATATCATTGAACTCGAATGGCAGTAAAGTAGGCCACCAACAAATCGCTAAGTTTTTACTGTCCATACTATTCAGTCGACAATTATCTGTCACTCTGTTGTTAATCAATTATATTTATCAATCAATTGAATTAAAAAATATAAATCTTTTTAATACTTCACAAAATGCTGAAAAACGAATTTAATGACTTCAAAATTAACATTTGGAAGGCTTTTCAAGAAGTCTCTGAAAGCGGTTAAACGGCTATCTCTTTCGTTATAAGCAGAGAGATCTGTCAACTCATCCATCATTGCCGACGGAATCAGTGGAGGCAAACGTTTCGAGAAAAAATCTTTCAAAGCTGTGGCCACAGCATTGACGGGTATATCCAACTCTCTTATTGACACATTTGGATCTGTTTTCAATTAAATAAATTAATATTACATAATATTAAGTAATACAATATATGCAAACCTTCTTCAAATTTTTGAAATAGTAAATCCACATGAGCTCTATTTCCTGGCACTCTATATATACCCTCAGAGTCGAGGCCTTCCTCTTCGATGAATTGAATGCACTTTTCAACAAATAGCGGAACGGGTTTATCCTCTGACTGAACAAAATTTTCGAGGGTCGGCCCATTTTGTAAAGAACTGCTCTTGTTTTGCTTCTTCTTCTTCTTCTCAGTCATCCTCTTTTGTCTCTCTTCTTCTTTTAATCTCCTTTTTTCCATCTTTTCGTCCTCTCGAGCTTTTTTGCGATCCCTATCTTTTCTCGAGCCTGACTTATCATTGTTTTCATTTATAACTGTCGCTGATTTGCTCTTTAATACTTTTCCTAATTGACGAATCGTTGCATCTCTTGGATCGTAATCTTCTTCTTGAGTCGATTGAATGCATGACAACGAAGAATCTAATTTGAGTTTAGCTGAAATACAAACAATAGGTATAAGCAGATTATCTATCAATTGTTGATTCAACGTTTTAATGAGTTTACATTAGGAGTATTAATGGTTTAGAAGCAAATCAATTAATAAATCAATTAATAAATCAATTAATAAATCAAATCTGAATAAATAAACCCAAAAATTGAAGAGAAATCAAAACAGATATTATAATGTAATTAATCATAAAATCATATATTAATCAAACTTAGAAATTGAATAAGTTTTCAAATATTAATAACTCTATTGAAAGCAAAATTGAACAATTAATTGCAATTATTAAACACATTCATCAAATCAAATCAAATTAATAATTGTTAAAATGAGAGCAGATGTTGAACATTCCATAACTGATGAATTGTTAAAGTAATGTTTGTTGTTTTTGGTCAAATGCCAACATTAAAGACTGACTTACATGTGTGGTCTATCGAGAATGAAGTGCTATTATTATGATTGTTAGTCTCAACACAACTAATAGGAGGACTATTGGAATCGCCATAATTGGTTTCGGGTATTGAATGAGACTGAGTCGGAGGCTTTGCGCGACGCCGTAAGTGAAAAGAACGCTTCGGTTTATTCCTCTGCAGGATTTGTTGGGTTCCTTCATCTGGTTCTACGTCATTGTTGGACAAATCACTTCCATCTGAAGGTGAATTTCCTCGCACTTTATTATTAAAGGCAGCACAAGAAGGGGATAAAGAAAGCCATGTTTTGGTAGGAATGCTGTTTTCAAGACATTCTGCATTCAAATGCAAATTAGAAAATATGATACCTGAGGGCTCACACGCATCACTCGATGAATTAGTGGTGAGCTTTTGTGCGCCACTATTTGAACCGCTAGTAGTATTGCTATAATTGCTAGAATTTATAGAAATAGCTGTTCCTTCGAATGAAGGCAGTCGTGGCGGAGCAACTGGTATACCGCGCTTTTTGCGCACTTTCTTATGTGGAGTCGGCTTTCGATTTACTCGACTATAAGGGTCTCTCTCACGGCGTTCAAGAGAACTCCATTCACTATCAGAATCTGAACCAACTATTGTCAGCAATTTTTAAATAAGTCGTCAACATTATGTATTAAATAATAATATCGTAACTTTCAATTCAAAATTTTATACCTTTTTCAAGTGAGTCTTTATTACGTCGATTGGCTCTCACGCGATGCTTACCATCACTTATAGTGTTTTGAAGAATCGCATAATAATCTTGAGGGTCCCGACCATATAGCGCGTCCTAAAAATACGTAAACATAAGTTATACAAATATGTCGGTATTATATTGAAAATATATTCTAATCAATGAATACTGACTTTTACGTGTGCATAATCTGCGGGCAAATCAACAGTTTCAGGTGTAGCGAGTGGTGCATTTATTAGTCCCATCTTTGGTAAGGTTGAGCCTTGACGTGGCCCGAGATTCAGGCGACCGATCGCATCAGTTATATTATCGAATTGTTTTAAATTCAGTTTTCCGGGCTATTAATTAAATTATTGTTTATATGTTCAATAAGTCTTTATATTTAGCATTAATCTTATTAAGCAATGAAATCACCTTTGGCTTTATAGGTGGAGGCAATTTGTGATGACCACTATGGTAAGCGTGATATACATCGTTGTCTAGCCATTCATCGTTGCCTCTTTCATAAATCCTGTTATCCATCCAACCTATTGGTTAAATTCAATGTTTCAATGTTAAGACATGTCAACGTACAAAGTAGTGATAATAAACATAATAACAATAATCAGGTGAATGTATGGCACCTGAATTACTTGGAAGCATTTCTTGAGAACTTCCCTCTTCAGCTGAAGCATTAATATAAAAAGAAAGCGCTTTGTTATAAACTATTAAAGGATAGCCTTTAAATGATAGTTTAACAGATATAAAAAAGCTTAAGAAAATTGATCAGTTCTAACTCACTTTCAAGAGAGTATCCCAAAACCCCGGCAACAATATAGAACGGAGAAACTACATTATAGTAAGAAATGGTAGGAATCAAATCGTCACAAAGATAACAAACGTTCATTTCAAACAAAGCTGAGATAATTAAAAAAAACCAAACCAATCCATTTATAACAAAATATTAAGATTGCAATAAATGTTTAAGAATTATCAAAATATAGAAATATAAAAATTACCATAAGATCAAATTACGATAAATATTGAGAGATATTGTATTTAACTTAAACTCAATGAATTGATAGATTTGAAGCATAAAAATAGTTATTGTAGAAATGTTATATAAATTTTGATTTTATATTTTAAATAATTTATAAAATTAAGACAAATATAAGAAATTCTAATAACAAAAATAGTTCATATTTGATAAAATAACTGTCAACGATCTTTATGTATTACAATTTAAACAAACAATGTTAAATAAAGACAAAGTGAAATCTCAATGACTGATATAACCTTGTTAAATTCAGTCTATAATAATAAACTAATTAATTTTAAAGAATGATATGATAATAAGGTTTTCTAATATAAAAAAGTCTCTGTAACAGTACCTGTAAACTGTATTATAAAAAATAATAATATGTAGGATCTGAAAAGTTATGCACAAAATTTGCTTCAAATATTTCAAATATATGCCCAAACATGAAAAGATATGCACAAAATTTGCTAAAATATGTGCAAAATATTCTTAGATAGTACTTTGAATTTTAAATAGTTTAGAACCTTATTTTTTGATGAAAACCTAAATGAATGATAGCAGAAATGGATTGATTTATTATTTTGACTGTAAATTTTATATAAGACAACAGATAAGACATCTCTTGCTTTAAGTTTTTCAACCAAATCCTTTAATTACAATATAGAATAATAGGATTAATCTATGGAACGTTGAAATGTGCAAACAGGAAAATGTTAAAAAAAATATGAAAGTATTCAATATCCCGGATTATATTAATAACATAGAATGCTTTAGTGACGTTTTATAACTTATTTGAAAAATGTTGAAAGTTAAAGAAATTATTCTAAGTTCTTATTCTAATTATTAAGAAGTTTTTTTTCATTTGTTTCAATGATTGTTAGGCGAAATGTTGGAAAATCAATAAAAGTAAAAGTAAACCAATTGATTAATAAGTCAAAAATTGATAGATACCCTCATTGAAACTTCGTTGGACTGGCAAACGACCAGAAGAAGGCAAAGAAGGTGCCTTCTTTATTCGAGAAGATGGATAGTCAGGAGGTGCTGGTTCTGGTGGTGGCGGATAAGCGCCGTATCCTTTAGTTTAGGTATAGTAACAGATGTTAAAGAAAGCGTAAAAAAGTAAGAGAAAAAGAAAGGGGTATAAAGTGATTACCACTAAGGCCTGATGAGACAGTGTCCTCATCGTCATCAGACGCATCGTCAGATGCATCTAAGTCTTCAGGCAATCGTGAGGAATGAGGACTAAGACTAACACCAGATATCGCACTCCCAATACCAGAAGATTTTAAACTATTGGACTTTTTTAAATGAAAGTGATAGTGAAAGGGAGTGTAAGATTTGACATCAGAGTAAGCGGCGATACGCCTGCTGTCGGTTGCATAAAGTGAAGAGGAAGAGTGTGGCGCAGCTGAACTGCTCTTTGAAGACAACTTTAGTGGTCTTTGATGTGGTGGCAGTCGGGGAGAGAAGTGGCTAATATATGACGGCGGAGGAGATATAGTTCGCGTATATGGAGGCGGAGCGAAAGATAGGTCTCGTCTGGGAGGAAGGGGTAGGGGTGGGTGTGACGAGTGGTCTCCACCGCGTCGACTGGACAGAGGTCTGTCTAGAGATTCATTGCTCGGAAAAGATTGTCGATAAAGATCTGATGTTTTAAATAAACCATTGGAAGCAATAGAAAGATATGTTATAAATAAGAATAAGTGAATAAGTTTATGAACTTTAAATAATCTAAAGGTAAAGTAACTGTTAGAGTAAAGCTTCAGCTAAAACTAGACATGAAGGCAACTCATTTACTGACCTGCTTGAAGACTTCTTCTATTTTTGATCTGACTCGGCTTCACTAGACTTTCACCATTTTCTTGATTAAAAACACTGGCGTAGACTTCGCTGTCATCACTAGGACTCAGATGTGGTCCGTCAACAAAACCACTCGAAGAGATCAGTTCACCGTTGTCTCCAGACTTGTCAGGCAAGTGCTCGTAAATGCCATCTGAATCAGCCGAACCACTTCTAATATGGTATGATTCTTGTCGTGACGGCACTGGAGGTGGTATTGGTGTTCGTCTTTCGAGATAATACTCCGAGTCTTCCATTTCAAATGCTTTTTCTATTTGAGGCTTTCTTTCAATAACTTCAGTCAAAAAAGGGATAAAATATGAAGATTTTTGTTGAGAAGGCGACGAAGCCATGAAATGGGCGTGAAGTTTGTCTGCAAGAGTGTTGCCCTCAGATAGAAGATGAAGACTTAGATCGTTATTAGAATAATATATATTAGAATTATTAGTATCAGAAACGGCGACAATTTGAATGGGAGTATTAGGAATGTTTCCCGTAAATGCTGTCATCGTTGCGAGAGATGCCTTTCGTTTCGAGGAATAGAACAATAGAAAGCCGTGAAGGAGTTCATCGCGATAGGTCTGCGCGCCGTGATATGAAGTGGACACCAACTCCACATACTTCTTCGACTCACCAATGAATAGCTCAATCGTTATTGAATGAGAGGAAGTCACGTAATAACAGTTTTGGTGAAGAAAAGGACTCATCACTTGTTCAACACTGAAAGGATCGCCGCATAACATACACAATAAAATTCTTATATCAGGATTAAGAGCCTGTTCTGGTAGTACTGATTGATAGATCTGAATCAGATCTGCACGTCTTTGGATGCTTTCGATGAGTGCTCGCAAAGCTTGACTCAAACACTCGACATCGAATCGCTGACCAGTCGAATGGCTGTCAAAGTTGGTCACATCCAAAAAGGGACACTGAAGGCTTTTGGCGCGGTTTTGTCCCTCTTCTCGTAAAAATAGCAGATCCTTTTCGTTTATATTTGAATTGGCGGCGAATAAGATCACAATTGGCAGTCCATGAAATGGCAAACCGTCTTCTTGTTCGAGATCTGATAGCAATGTTTTTTCTAAGCTTTGTCTCACGTATTCTAGTGTTTGATGATTCGAATAAATACAAAAACATCCTTTTGGGGTGAAATCAGTTGTTCGGAAAGAGTTTTGGGGCAAATCCACGTCACCGCCAATTATCCTAAAATCTAATGTGAAGCGAGTCTTTTCCAATTCAAACGTTTCATTTATATTCTGAAATCAATTAAACCATTAATATATTCAAAATGCAAACATTTTATTCAATTTACTTTAATAGCAGAGCAAAGTTCATCACTTAATCCTCCGGAGCCTAAAAGGACTAAATTTAAATGATTGTTATTTGACTCTGAAAACCAATGACTATTTCTTGTTCCGGATGAACGCCTACATATACTATAAATAAATGCTAAACAATTGTATGTAAATTTACGAAAATACAATCAATACCTTCTCGCTCTGCAAGCGTTATATTTTTCAATCAAGACATCCATACAATTAGGAAAGACTGGGCAGTGCTCACGAATGGGTCCGTGAATGAAACCGAGATGTCTTAATAACATGAGAGTTCTGTCTTGATCTAAACGGTCTAATGCTTTATATCTATATAAGTATATAAGAATATAAGAATAGTATATAAGAATGGTATATAAGAATAGATGACATAAAATGACTAATAAAAAGTGATTACACTTATGACTTATACAGTATTACAGTAATAGTGGTATCAAACCTGGTGTCTTCCTGTAAGGCTTCAGTAATCTTTCCGATGTCGTCTTGAGTGATAACACTTCCTGGTCCGAGACTTGCAAAATGATAAAAAAGATCAGAATGTTCTAAAAGTAATTCTTGGAAATTAACTTTGGCGCTATCACTGATTTCTTTTTGGTGCTCTTCGTAAATATCAATCACGTCTTCTTCACTGAGAGATTCGTAACATTCGCGACCCATAAATAAGACGCGAACTTCACTTAAGGACTTTCCAGGCGTAACATAACCGGTCTCTTGCAATAGTTGTTTAAATTGGTGTCTCATCTCTCGCTGTCGTTCACCAGTTTCAAGACCTACTTTATGTTCAATAAATACTTGTTCAGCCTCTGGAGTGTCCAATAAATCAAATGGAATACGTGTTTCAGAACTATCTTCGAAATCGATCTCTTGCCAGGTCTGGTCCGGAGAGTCAATGAAGTATTGGTCAAAGTCTGGCAGAGATCTGAGCCGTTCTTTAAGAGTATTCCAATCAGACTCTTCTCCAATACTCTCGAGATCAGGCATTAATTCGGTCAGAACTTCAGGCAAAACACGTAAATACATTTGCATTTTACGGGACAGATAGTCGTCTCTCAACTTTTTCACGTGACGTTTGAACGTCTTGTGAGCCGAATCCTGACCGAATAAATCACAATAATGTAAAAAATCTTGACTTTGAGACAACTTTTTGTAAGTGCTATTCCATAAAGTTCTATAATCTGTAATCTGTGAACGAATTAATGAAAGGTAAGCGTCGTTAGCAGTTTCTAATTCGTCTCTTCGAGAACGAGACGACTCGATGAAGGAAACATTCTTAGATTTGCCTCGAGTTCTGTCAATCATTTGAGCACAAGTTATAAAAGCTAAGTCCACGTTCACGTTCTCATGAGCTGAAGTCTCCACCAGCAAAATGGCTCCTTTGTATTCCTTCCTATTGACCAACTTCTCTGCCTCTTTCAAGTAGTAGTCATTCGCCTCGTCGTGTTTAGTGGTGGCCAACACTATTGGTTTCTTCGTTTTCATCAAACTATTAAGTATAAGAGCAGTGAACTCCACTTGTTTTTCAATACTTCTGCCTTGAATTTCACTGACATCGAAAACACACACAAACCCATCCACACAAAAGCGGCCGTCATTTAAATATTTTTGTTCGTATTCTTTTTCAATTCCCAACTGATTTTTGCAAATATACATCATTTTTTCAGCCGATGTAAGTCTAGTTGCGGCACATCTTTTATAATATGGCTCTGTTTTGCCACTTTTGAACGGTTGAAAGCAGGCGTCGTCAATAAACTCTGTTTGTTCGATAACACTAAACGCCAATTCAATACCGTCTTCTGATGTCTTATATGTTTCGCCCCAATAAAGCCAATGCTCATTATTAATGATACGACCGCTGAAGTCGGTTTGACTTAACACTGATATATGATCGGCATTATAGTCGTCCGCGAGCGGACGTATGAATCGATTGCAAAGGCAAGACTTGCCAACTCCCATACATCCCTTCTCTTTTTCAGTGCCCGATAAGCCGACAACTGCTATATTGAAGCATTTCTGATGAGCCGACTCGGACTTTCGAGCCATTTTCAATGTCCAAAATGACTCGTTATTAGAGCTCTCGTAAGTCGCCAGGATTACAGTCTGATCTTTGAGTATATTTCTCAATAAATACTTTTGTGTAACTAATTATTATGTCATCAAATACGAGATGCACTAATATTTACAAATTAATGTGAGTTTATTAAAGTAGACATATTTTTCATATATATCCAATCCACTTCATTGTTTTCAAGTCAAAAGTGTCAATCATTTGTAGAAAACTAAATTTTATGCTTTCTATCTTCTTTTGCATATTGAAAACCAATCGATTTATTGATTATCAAACCTTACGATTAATGATTATCGAACTGAAATCAAAATTAATTCTAATTATTAACTTTGCATTTTTATATTCAATCAATCAATTAGAATATGGAATAAAACTTTGGTAAATCAGCTAATAATTGTTTTTAAATTTATTCAAATCAAAATAATTAATACAGAAATCATAAGTATTATTGATTTGTTGATTCTCAAAAATTATTAGAAGTGTTCAATATTGTATATGTTTAATAAGCTGTCAGAATATTTAATAATTTAATCATGAATTGTAAAACTAAGTTCATTGACAAACATTAAAAAATGTAAATTTTTTTTCGAAACTATGCTGTTTATAAGTGAAAGATATTATGTAGGAAAGTAAAACATAAAAAATTATTTAAATTAGCTTATTTTGTTATCAACTATCTTGAAAGATTCTTAAAAATTGAGATAACCTCAAAAATTTAAAAAAAACTCTACAGCCTTTTTCAAAACGAACCGACACTGGTTTTCCGACAATTTATTTCGATAAATTTTCTACAATAAAGTTTTGATTCAAAGCACAGAAATCAATAACATTCTATTCCTAATAACGACCAACTAGTGAAACAACTATATTTATACAGCATAACTAGATTAAAGATTATAAAATGATAAACTACATGATAAATAGTTTAAAAATAATTGTATTTTTGTCTTTCTTAAAAATTGCCGAAATTTCTTTCAATCTAACGCACTAAACTTTAAAACATTATTAACTTTTGGTGACTTTTTCAAAATAAATTCCGATATAAAATTATTTATTATAGTTAGGGTTGTAAATCTGACAATTTCAAAGATCTGTTGGAAGTTTGCAATTTTCACAAGTGGCTCATCATGTAAATAATGGTCGAAATTGTACTTTTTATGTTCTTTTAATCAAAAAATTCATTTTATGTTAAAAAATTTTTTAATTTCTATTAATTAAACATTCCTAAACATTAAAAAGCATCGCTAAATGTGTTATTCTAATATTTAGATCATAAAAGTTGAATTTTAATCAATAAAAGCAACATTTTAAAATTTTGCGCTTATATAAAAATTGCCAGACGTTTTGGCAATTTCTGGCAGGAGAATCAAAATTGCCAGAATTTTACAACCCTAATTATAATATATAACCAATTAAAGGTAAGTTCTAAAACACATTTAAACTTCGAATGAGTGAATGATATTTTTTATCGACGAATGTTTATCTATTGGAAAAGTTATTAAAATTAAAAATTTGTGACTTTGTCGAACTCAAGACAAAGTGAAGTTATAAGAAAAACAAACTACCGCACAAGTATTTAATTATTTGCCAATGTATAGAATAGTTTATTCATTAGTTGGAAAGTTTTTGATGAGACAATGCTGTATAAATATTAATATACCGATAGATATTTCTCGAGTAGATTTGTGTGAATTTCTGTTAATTATTCTGAAAAAATGATTTTAGTTTTTTAGAAGAAAATTCGTCGAAATTAATCGACGAGAATAAGTACCGAAACCTCATGTCAGACGGTTTTGAGAAAGTCTGTGCAAACACATAAAGAATGAACACAATATACTTAAAACTAACTTAAGTGTGAAATAGTCACCAATGACTAATTACTTTTAAGAACAGCTTACATAATAAGTGTTTTAGATTTGATATTTTATGTAATATATGTCTGTGTAAACTAACGAACCCCTAATTGAAATTAGCAAAATGAGTTGGCAACTTTTTGAGTTATGAGTTTTTGAAAACTTCATTTACACTCAAGTTTTGAAAAAAGCCGATTTTCAAAATTTTCTTTTACCCCAGACCCCAGTCCCCCACTCCAAAAAAATTGAAAATTTTTCTAGAAGCTTCATTTGATATGAAAATGTTTTTCTGAAATATCAAGTGGGAATAAGAACTTTATTTTACAAATACCATTTATAAGCCAAAATCTTTTTGGTAAATGTAAACATTTCTTGCCCCAGAAATTAAAAATGGCCGCCATATTTCGATTGTATTTGAGTTGCTAATTAAGGATATATAGGTCTCTAATCCCGACGACCACTACTTTTCGAGTTATTCGACTTTAAAAGTCGAAAATTCTTAAAATTTAAAAAATCATATCTTAAGAACCAAGAGGGTTAGAGTGGTGGGGTTTTCATTATAATTCGTCGCAAATCAACCGCTTTTTACCAGAAAAATTTCAGTATTAATCTAAAAGTTTTTCTAATAAATTTGAACTATTTTTCAATTTACAAATAACGTACAAAATTTATAATTTACAAGTATAGCCAATATTTTTAATATAGCAAACAATTCGATGACAAAGAGATAACCCTCTCCCGTCTGAGTTCGCAGAATACCCACTGACCTGATAAAGTCTGACCCGTACTGAATAAATATGAAATATTTGAGTGAGAGTTAAGTATAAAAAATAATGTTTTTTAATATAATGTATAGAAATGAATTGAATAAAAATGTTTGCAAAACTAACAATAAAAGCAATTATGACTTTCAAGACACATATACAGTCTGAGAAATTAGATAAAGGGTTTTGTGAGGCTTAGTTTCACCTAAACTACAGAATATCTCAAATTAAATGATTTAAGAAACCAAAAAAGCAACAAATAAGTGGTAAAAGTGTGTCCAACACTATATCATCGAATAGTCGATTCAGTTAAATATCAAAACGAGGTTTGGAGAAAACTTTAAGAATGGCTACGAATATAAATTAAACTAATAAAAGAGAAAAATTATATTTAAAAAATCATCAAAGAATAAGTTCATCTTAAGCCCACACTCAACAAAGCAGCAGTTTCTATGGAAACTTTTACTGAATGGACACACTATTATAGCTTAAAAGTTATTATTGGATAATAAGGATTAGTTTTCCAAATTTTAAGGATTTGACATTAATTTTGTTTGGAAATCACTGATGGAGAGTAAAATCTAAATTATGTTCATCATTAGTGCCAACTAAGAAAAATATTTAAGCTATAATGTTTTTAAAAACAAGTCATATTTAATTATATTGTAAGCAGTGATTTTAAATTAAATATTGAATAGCAATAATCAATTGAAACTTCTTAACCATTTTTGATAAATTTCTGATTTGATGTCCAGATTACTAAATCAACTTAAACTAGACTCAAAAAAATGGATTCAAATTCAGGATTTATTGATTGTGATAAATAAGGGATGAACTCAACATTTATTTATAAAAAAAATTCAAATAATGTCATTTAATAGTATATAAAGTATATTAAACTTTGTTTCTAATAAACGGAAAATCTTCATCAAAGAGAAACTAAAAGAACCACAAGTATAGAGATTAGAAATATATACCACTGTTTAAAATACAATCACATAAAGGAAGTGAAAGAAAAGTTTGAGCCTCTGTGGCCAACAGTGGAATTCGATTAAAATAAAATTAAACTACTTTCGGATTTTTTCTTTTATAACATTTATATTCAGTGACAGCACGAAAACGATAGTTTAGGACAACGCTTCCCAAACTTTGTTTTACGGAGCATTTGTGCCACAGAAGGAACCCATGAGTTCAACCAAAAGCTTATAAAAGTGTTTTGTGATAATAAAGTTCAAATGTTTCAATTAATATTTCTAATGTTAGAATAAAACATCACAAATTTACATATAATTTACATCATCTTATTATTCAAACTGTTAAAAATGCAATATAATTTGTATAAGGGCTCATCCACTTAGTACTTACGCAGCTTGGGGGAGGGAGGGGTCTAAAAATCAAAATTTCTTGCGTACGTACTAAGTGGATGAGCCCTAACCAAAAACATTAATAAGTTATAAGATTTCAACAATAAAGTCAACTTAAGTTAAAGTCAAGTTACAAGAATCGAACTTTTGTTAAGACTTTACAATAGTGGCTAAGATTTATACGAAGTGAATTAAGACTTTGGCATAAGTTGGAGGGTTGG
>JAUJYU010000284.1:0-14926 GCA_033995675.1 Nothrus silvestris
CCCGTTGTTAAATTTTGGCTGGTTCGCCGAGCCCGTTGTTAACACTAGTAGTTATGTGTGATGAGTGGTTAGTTGCATGTGTTACCGACTTTAATGGGCCCCACCCCTTTTTGCTTACATATAGTGAGCCCGTTGTTAATTGATTGGCAGCCCACCCCTGAATACAGGTATCATTGAAAGAAAAAAATACCTTAAAATCCTATGTTATCTCATTTTTAAAGAAAACAATCACTGCGAAGAATATGAAGTAAATACGTTTGCATTTGCGTTATCTATCAATTACAAACTAAACACATTTTGGTTGAAAGTTAAAAGAAAATGCAACTCATTTATCAGAACTACCATTTATCACGTATATTGTAACGCATTATTCAAAGGCTTCAAATTCTTCGTCAGATCCAGTTTTAAATGCGTTAATCACTGTATTTAGAGTAGCATTGGTTCGGATTTCACGTGTCCCTAACATATACAGTACTGTCTCTAATAGACGTATAGATCGCGCGCGTTATAAGTGAGACAACGAGTTTACATTTGAAATCAAGTACATTTTTAGTGATGCGCGTTATAGGAAGGATTTTAGGTTATTTTTTTAACAAACTAATCAAATTCTAATTTAAAATAATAAGAGCAAATATTTATAAAATTGAATGAATAATTACATGCAAGTATGGTTTAGATGAAATCTATCGGACGCACATCTGAAAAAGTTAGACATTAAAAAGTCATCTGCGTAATGGCCTAAACTCATGAATTCTGACACTGATAGAGAATCCATTAATTCTCTTATAGCTTCATCAATGAGTGATTGTTGTTTCTAACAATTATAGAATATATTTTTAGTATAATTAACAAATAAGTAAAACTTAAATAAATTAATTACAAGTTTAACATCAGAATCATTAAAAGTTGTTAAATTTTCATATTCTGCCCATTTATTCTTGAAAACGTTATCATAATTTTTTAATTTAGACATCATTAGACTGAAAGACAAAATTCAATTTAAAGACAACTTTTATATGTTGTGGTATTATCTCAATATTTATTTATCAAATACAGTCGAACCCGTTTATAACGAACTCGGATATAACGAATACCCGCTTATAACGAACCATATCGTATGTACCAATTCCTTAGATTTCTTTAAAAAGTGGACACTTATAACGAATCCCGGTTATAACGAGCACTTTCTGCTGCACTGACCTGTTCGTTATAAACGGGTTCGACTGTAGTACACCTTTAAAATTTGTGGTAAAAAATGCAAATTTTAAAGAAACAGAAAATATATCATTTTTAAAAATTAAAACAAAATAAAGATAAAATTTAAACTAATTTTAAAATAAAATTATTTTTTATATGGATCAATTTTATAAATAAAGATTAAAAGAATTTAAAAAATTTTATAAATCGTATACTAAGATTTCAAATACTAGTAGTATATATTTTTTCTTCAATATAAGATATGTTATACTTTTTTACTTTGATTGATCCAAACATCGAATAAAGTCTGAATGATTGCTTCAATACATAAACCCCTATTAAACTAAAGGCACTTTAAAATTTGAGCATTGCTTGCATTTGTTGGGCATAAAATGTTTGACTGTATGTATATATTTCACAACATAATAGTCTGTATGGTTATTGCAATAGTGATGAAGCAAATATCGCTTCCGGTAAAGAGAGCACTAAAGGAAGTAAAAGATGCAGCAGTTATTGGTTCGTTTAGTAGTGATGATCGAGCAGTGCTGAGTCAACAGCTGTACAGTTAGTATAACTTATACCTCTTCTTTATTTTTGTCTCATTGAGTCTCATCTAAAAGTATGGAGAATAGAGTGCATATACAGTATATAATAGCATAGCTTTATGTATTGCATGATTCGGCAGGTGGTTCAAGGCTTCAATCTATGGAGAGTCAAGTGCTCTCTAAAGGTAAAGTTCTTTGCTATCGTATTAGACTTATTCACTTCTAGTCGAATCATTCAATCGCAAACATCTCTATCTGCGAGCCTTTTCTTATACAAGAAATCAACAGGATATGAATGGAGGGGTCGGAGGGGTAGATAAATATACTTATGTTCTGTTAACTATTTTATGCCAACTCTTGACAAGATTGAGACGCGCGTGACTTTAGCTAACTCTACATTCAGCTGACTATTATTTTTTGTTATTGCAGAACATGTTTTTCATAAAATAATAATCTTAATAAATATAATAATAATAATAATTGTAATAATAAGAGCAAATATGAGACAACTCCCAAATAAGTCCTAAATTAAGCTATAAATTGAAGATGAAACAGCTGCGAGCGCCCAACTCGACAATCACAGCCATTATTTAGTTGAATAAGGTTTGTATAGCCTATGCATCGCCTCGCTATTGCCTAACAAAGCCTCTTTTCTGTCTAACACCTGTGTCTGACTCGTTCGTAGATTGAGGCTCTTAAGGGTATTGGTTTGGTTGGCTCTACTCATTAGCGATATGAGTATTACTAAAGTGAGTTAAGTCTGAGTTGAGTCGACGTCTGGTCAAATTAAAATAAGAAAAGTCTATTTAGCCAATAATGAAGCAAAACAAGCAAAAGTGATACTCTTAGATACCCTTTGTGATACTCTTAGAAAAAAATTAAGCTCAACTAAATGACTTCATTTATTTTAATAGGGTTTTAGGCTAAAAAAGTTATTAACTCGTCGATCTTTTCTACTAGTTTTCAAAGCACATAACGCTTTTAATAGATTTTTCTTTGCATGCTTTAAGATTGAGACACAAATTAAGTTCTGTGAATAAACTTTTCATCTGTTTTCAAATTTGCGATAATAATGAACTAAACGCAGTGCTTGAGGAAAGACTAGTGGGTATTGGCGTTTTATGTTGGTATAAGTCAGCTCTATTATACAATCGGATATCCTTAAGGGACAATAGCATAAGACAAAAGACTAGTCCAGACAAATCACGTACGCCGGATATTATGAATCTCTCAGGAGTACAAAAAAGAATGAAAGAATGACGATCTTTTCATTTGTAAGATCACTGTAAGCCCACTGACTATAATGACGGACAAAAAATAAGACCAGTTAAAGTTGATGTTAGTGTTGTTTTTTGCTGGATCTCTTTATGAAGAAGTTGTACGCCTTTCATGGCTTGTATGGCAGTGAGCAGTGTGTCTATATCTATGTGTCTCAATATATGACTCAATGTGTTTCAATCACATGGGATTGCTTTATCTCTGCAACAAAAAAGTGTTCAAAATGGCCAAAATATAATCCTAATGGCCTTTTTTGTAGACCAATGGATGTATAAATTGACTGCACTGTTGAGTTACTTTTAAGATCAGTAATGGCTAAAATAGAAGGACATAGTTTTCGATACATTATATCATAGACTTATATCATGTTGCGCTCTATGGCATTCACTAACAAATAGGAACTCACTATTTGGTCAAACAGTGCAAAACTTGTTCCACGTTTCGCATTGAGTCTCTGGTGTGTATTTTCTTTTAAAATGTTAAAAATCAAAATAAATGACTTTAAAACGTTGTGAATGTAAGCTTTTGACTAATATAGAAATTTTGTGTAAAGTGAGAAATGCAATTATTATTGAGTGGGCAAAAGACAACCTAACAAAATAATGGCACAAGAGAATCCGTGTTTTGCTCTTTTGCTTCCATTAAAGTTTTATAGCTATTATATTAAAGCGCATTATTATAATTATTCATATGCATAATTGTGTAGCATTGTAAGTCTTTGTATGGCATCACATAATGGCATTCATGGCAACAGTTTCACTGTTGATGTCGCTCATGTCAGTCTAGTATCAGTTGTCATGCATGGCCAACACTTAGTGGCAAAGGGCCCACATTGGATCACATCATTGAATGCTACATTCATTAGTTATGAATTCACAATAATATGCTGTTTATCAAAAATCATTAAAGCAAGAGTAGTAGCTTTGCATAGAGTTAGTCCTGAGTCAGTCCACCGAATCAAATCTCATTAGACGCGAAATTAATTTATGCGAGAGATGAGGCGCAGCAATACTGATGAACTGATGGTTTAAAGTCTTGGCTAAAATATTCATATACTCTGTATATAAAAGATCTCAATACACACTACGGAGTAGACAACATTAGCTAAATATTAAGCTGTTTGACTGCGTTTACTATATGTTTATTATAGAGATGCTTTCCTGGGGAGTGGTTTTAATTGCTTGACTTTTCTCTATTTTGATGCAATTAATGAGCTCTCATTCATTGTTGCTCTGCTATTATAAGTTGTATGAAATAGTATGCGCTTTTGGATTTTGATTAAAAATATGTGTTGTGTTGGCTTTTGTTTTGATACTAAAGCATTAACTTAAAATGCATAATATAATAGAATAGCTTTTGGTGAAAACTCTTTTGAATACCAATCTCACTATTTCTCGTCACATCAATTCATTGATGAATATAATATTTGCTGAAGCGTTAATTTGCGCTTTTCTGATTTGCGCAAAAAATATGATAAGCGCTCGTGTATTGCGTTCTAACTTATAGGTCAAATGTGATAATGATAATAGTGCTCATTAATGCAACTAAACACGTATATTAGGGCGAAGCATATCTTATTCTGTCATATGCTTCATATACAATATATAAAGGCTTCTATTGCTTACCACGATTTGCACTATTTTCTAAATAGTAATCATCAACACATTTATTAGGATTCATAAGCTTGTGTGGAATCTAACTAAAAGCACCTGCTCTTTCTGTTCTATAAATCCGAATATGATAAGCTCTTTTTCCATTTAACATAAGCGTTCGGATAAATCTCAATCATCAGTCTATACATTATGACTAAAGATTTATATCATTTGCTCTACAGTACAGTACAGTGCTGTACAATATATAATCTTGTGAGTTAAATACGTGATCTATACTAGTCTTGTAAAATGACTTTAATGTTAAAGTCGATGCAATGCTTACTTTACAACTCAAATCGTTTCTAAAGACAAGATATTTGTTAATCACTGGATTTGAATCAATTACAATCAAATTTGTAATTTGGCAGACGTTTGTTTGAAATTATTAAATTATTAAACAACGAAATACCAATTTCAAATTTTTATTCAAATAGCACAGAATCAACTTTTTAGATTTTAATAAATTATTTATATATTTAAACAAAATTTTACTTCATTTTAATTTTAAAAATAGGTTTGACGGAAATGAACCTTAAATAAGCAAAAATGAATTAATATTTAATTTTAATTAAATTACTATATTTAATAAATATTTACAAAATATAAATCACTATATAGTCAAATGAGCTTAAAATAAATATTAAATTTTTAAAAATATATCACTAAATATTTATAAAATTTTCATGTTATATAATTATTAAAATAGCAATTTAACCTATAAGAATATATTAAGCAACCAATTATCAGATAAACAAGTTTTCCATTCAAAAAAAATAATCATTATGTGTTCTCCCAAAATCTCCAAAAATTACATCCTTTCAATACCCAAAAATATTGTCTCTTTTTTATTATAATCAACTAATGAATAGATTTGACGAAAACTTAATTAATTAGTTAATTCAGTTGTATTGCATTGCAGGAGAAAAAAAGATTCAAAAAGATTGTCTCTGCCTTCATGTGATGCATCTCTCTTTGCCTCTCATTCTTGTTGTTGAAATTGAATGAAAAGTTGAAGCAAAGAAGGAGGAGAAATATAAGGATGAACTGCACACAAAAGTAGATCACATTAATGCTTAACTTTTTTAAGGTTGACACACAAAAGACCAAAAATGAGAATGCAAGCAGTTTTCATCAAGCATTCTATAATACCAGACCATGATTGCCATCAGCACTGAATACTATTTATTGAAGTACACCAAATGCAAAGAAAGATACATTACGTTTTGTTAGAGTAGACCAGTTTAATGTATTTTTAAATGATAGATACTTACGATTTATTTATAATTGAAATCTCACAACTTTTAATAAATTGACAATTTATTTATTCAAATATTAAATAAAATCAAATTTGAATTAAATTTATGCAAATAATACTTTAATTTATTTTAGGCAATTTGACTCTATTATAGTTTATTTATTCTAATATGAAGTGTATATATGAAGTGTATATATTATACCTCTGTTTTAATATTATATATTCAAAGCAAATATTGATAGCATAATATGTAAGGCAAATAATTCAACAATTTTTCTTTTTCTCTTATCATTAATAAAAGAGTTCTTTTTTATTTTATAAAAGTCAGCAAATTATAGAAGTGGCCAATATTGTGATGCAATGATAAAATTCTTGTTACGTTAAAGTAATGGATGGATCAGTGGATCATAAGTAGGCACTATTCACAGACCCATTGGATTGATTGTTTGTATGTGAATCGGGTCGAAAATTCAGATCACTATTCAATATTGTTTTCAACAAAAAATTTCTAATAATAATCAATAATCTATATAAATAATAAATTCGATGATAAGAATATTAAATCAAGTCTGTTAAATAATTGTAACAATTTATAGAAAATCACTAGTGATGTTTCTGGACTTAAATTAATTTAAATTAAATAATTATCCTTTACTTCGAGTTAATTATTCATACAAAATCTCGTTAAATAATTGAATTAAATTTAAATGAAATAGATTTATAATTCAAATTTCTATAAACACTAATGAGTCTAAAGAAAAAATTAGATCGCATTAAAATTGAAGGCATAAGAAAATAAAAGACTATCCAAAATAGTGGTTTCGATGTTTCGAACTGACACCTTATGTTGCGTTCGGCCAAGTTTTGGTCGCAATCATCTCTCATAGGAGTAAAGAAAAACAAAAAGACTTCTATAGTCTGAAAAGCAGATGGATTGCAGGGATTACTGGGTCGACGATTTGTTGAAGCAAAAACCTCTAGTGTTACTGATATTACAGACTCTATGAAACTCCAAAAGAGTTTTTATCAGTTTTTGTTTGAGAGCGGACTCGGAATGAGTGCGAGAGAGACGAGAGACGAGAGAGAGAGAGAGAGAGAGAGAGAGAGAGAGAGAGAGAGAGAGAGAGAGAGAGAGAGAGAGACTATTATTACTTCACTACAGATTTACCTCATAGGAACTCTGTATGCATTCAAGTTTCAAACAAAGCGCAGCACTGATTGCTTTCAGTGTTGGATTCTTTGCTAAACTCCTATTTGTACTATTTATTGAAGACACGCAACAATTTTTTCTCTCAAATATAAACTTCTCATTTTGAAAAAATTAAATAATGTTTTTGCAAATCAATTCTAATGATAATATATAATAATGTTTACATTGTATTAGCCATTGTACAACTTAACTAAATTGATGGAAAATAATTCTTTTAAATGTGTATTTTTACATGAAATGATGCATTTAATAAACATTCAAAATATAAAGGATATACAGATCAGCCAAAAAAGCTATCAATTTTCGATAAGATTAGAAGTTAAGTTAATATTAGAAAAAATCTTAATCAAAATTTGTATCTAATATGAATCATAAAGTTATTTTAATGATCAAAAGTCATTAATCACTTGAGAGTCATTATAGAAATATGTCACTAAATCCAATGTTTTGTTTATTGTGTCGATATTTTATTGGTTTTTAAAGCATACTTTCTATTCATTTATAGCTGAATGTATTCGAAATTAAGGCATCATTTTTATTACTAATTAATATTTAAAACAATAAGCAATTGGTTTGGCTAATAATTAAGGACTTAAATTAAGTTTAAACCTTAATTAATTTAAATCTTTTCAAAATATGTATTTAATATCAATGAATTTTTAAAAATATTGTGAAAGAATATTCATAAAGAATATGAATTATGAATTTGTTTATTAAAACATTTCCACAATCAGATTCAAAATTGTATAAAAATTTTATAATATAATTATACATCTTATCAAATATATTATTAAAAATTCATTGCATACTATTTTGATGGATCTGTACATTGATTAGTAATTATGTAGAGAAACTCAGACTAAATCTAATGTGCTTTCGAACCATAGACATCACTCAAAAGTCAATCAATTTGTGTTAATCCTAATGCTGGCCTTGAATGCTATCGATTAAATTTGTTTCATTTTAATTATTCAAAAGTTTTAATTTTATTCAATAAAGTTATGTTCATTGAATATAATTAAACAATGAAATTATTTCTTTTGATTTCAACGCTTTTAAGTTTTAAAAATGCATTTTAAGGCGAATCCATTCTATTAAATGCTCGAGCTTTTAAATGCTCTATTAAACGCTCGAGCTTTTAAATGCTCTATTAAATGCTCGATCTTAGGGAACGAGCTTTGATGCGTCACAACTAAAGTTGAATTTCAATCAAATAATTATAATCTAATGTTTTTGTTACAAAAAAAATTGGTTGTTTATAAAATTATAGTCCGATTTTCATTATTTGTATTAAAAATATGTTTTTTATATTTCTTCAGTCAAAAAAATTAAATAAATAGACGACTTTTCATATCTAGTGATTACCAAAAAGCCTAAACTCCGGGTGTATTTCAAACATTGACTGTGAGTGTAACTTAACTGCATATAAGTTTAGTATTGCAAAAAAGTGCTCTTTCAGAGGTTTAAAGCGTTTACTTTTGTTGTAAATAATGCAAAATTTGCAAAATTTTAAGACTAATGTAGAAAATGACGTCTACTTAAAGCTATCAAACTTAAGGAGGCGTCCACTCAACAATTTTAAAGAATTAGGAATAAATCGATTCATTTTCAATAACATATAATAAACGTTTTAAAACGTAAGCAAAAGAGATTTGAGGTTTTCATAATTTAAAATATTTATAATTTCTCATAATTCTCATTGGAATTGCAAAGTAAAAAGTGATTCAAATGTATTATATTTGTAATAATGCTTACTATTGTAATATTGAATGTAATGTATTTGTTGCTCATGACTTGTTTAGCTTATTATTAGTTAAGTTAGAATAAACATTGATTAATAAACAAAAGAATGGTTTCCTCTCAAATGGTTTAGATTTTAATCTTAGAATTGTTAATAAAACTTTTATAAATCATATTAAATGAAATTGTATTCATTAAAAAACTCGTTCAATTGACGTTTTGGTCAATCAATTTAAGTGAAACGACGCAAAATCGCAAACTGTATCGCTATCAGGACTCCGCACATGCTCTTCAAGTAGAATATTATTTTAGTTATTGTTCCCTTCCTTTGCATTCATCCTTTGCGAGAGAACCGCACCAAAAGAGATCAGTTAGAGAAGTGAATCGTGTGTTCCACTATATCCGTGCTTTAGTTCGATTTGTGCATCAAATTCAATGGTTTCGCAATAATATTTTAAAAACTCATCAAAAAAGTTATCCTTTTTCGGCGAAAAAATTAAACCTATTTATATCCTATCCTTCAGTTAATTAATAATAGATTTTATATTAAAAAACTGACAAATCTTATAAAAGTGAAGCCAATTAATTAAAGTATATAATTTATGTTAATATTACTAAATGATAGTTATGTCACAATCAATGCCCTAAATAAGAATTGTTGAATAAGAAATGGTGGCATATGTTTGGCCCGATTTGATAGACAACACTTTATAATTGAATTAATTAAATTGTTCATCAATGGGTAAGCAATTTTTGAATTTTTGATATAATAACATGTAATATACTTGTTATACTATATACTTGTTTAGTATTATAAAGAGTAAAAGATTTTGATGTTAAAAATACTTTTTGGTATTGATTATAATAAAAATTAACTATGATTGTGATGCAGACTATGCCGCGTTCATTTCTGGTCAAGAAAGCAAAGCACCCAATAGACCACTCCGGCAAATGGTCTTACAAACAACCCTCGAGTCCCACTGAAGGTGAAACAGCTCCGAGTCCTTGCCCTCCGACCTCATCAGTCAACTCGAACTATCTCAATTATTGCTATAATGGTAATGGTAAGACCTTTTTATAATTATTTAATCAACTTTTAACTCGTATTGTCATATCTAAAATATATGCGCCAATAATTTCACATTTAATTCAGTTTCAATACACGCTTTGAAAACTTTTGATATTCAATTTTGTTTAAATAAAACTCACCTTAGATTTCAAATTTCAATATTTCAACACTAAATTTCATTACAATTTTATTGATAATAACTTATTATGTTATTAATAAGTAATAAAATGATAAAATCTTATATATGTTTGTAGTATTTATTTAATGCAATTATAATAGGAGTTCAATATAATAGGAATCATATAATGTTAACTCAGCCCTCATTTTTCTTTGAATGATTTGAAAATTCATTGATTGATTGGTTAAATAAAAAAGCATTTTTAAAGATTTCTCTACATTTAAGAATATTCTTAAGAACATTCTTTTTAATACCATTTGAATAAAAGCTTCAATTAAAGTAACATTTTGCCATTTTTCGATTTATTATTATTTGATGCGTTTTAATCTTCTATCACCCAATTCTTGTTCAAATACCTTTTGATAGTAAAGAATAATTTAAGTCTACACACGTTTGACTATTCAAACTATGCAACGATTTATTACAGCCTGTAATACCTTCGTCTCAATAATACGCTAATCCGATACAAATCCTAAAGGATAATAATGATGATGAGTCTACACTTTTGTGATATGTATAGCTTTGAATGTTTACTCTAAAGAAAAGATCGACCCCTTCTATCTGGCGTTGCACTAAAGTGTATGTTTTATATTCTCTGAGGCACTAATGGTGTTTGCATATGAGCTTCACTTCATATCTCTATACGGATGATATTGCGAATAGAGAGACAACAGATGTGCTCTCTTGTAATTTTAATGTTTTACTTTATATTTGAATCGGACACACGTGTATTGCTATATTAAGACACTTGTTAGCTCATTGATTGTGATGTCATATAAGTTGCACTTCCCTCGCTATAAATGCAGGAATACATGTCTCCCCAATGGCCTGTAGGGACACAAATTTGTTTTAGTCGTTCTGTCACTTTGCCTTATGGCCAATAACTCATCTCTATTATAAATATCTCTATTTCGCGCCACTAAAACCTTACCATTTCTTATTCAATACTTTATCAAATATAATCAATCTTTCATTCAGTTCTGTCGAAATATTATTTATTAGATATTAACACATATAACACATTTTTGTTTTTCATATAGTTGCAAGCGATTAGTGTAAAAACTACTAAATTATTATTATTTTGCTCCTTATCTTAAGTCTTATTCATTTTTATTCATCGAAGAATACGTTAAGCCTTTGTCTCATTCTTTCGCTTATATATCAGTTTTCATTCAATTGGTATTATTTATAAATATATTTATAATAAGTAAAATCAAATAATTTAAATATAGATAAAAAGCATTATACTATCATTTTATATTTATTTATTTATTGTTTTCCAAATTAAAATAAAATATTATGAAAATGTGATGTATAGTGTCAAACATTGTTGAATTGTTGACCTGACATCAAAACTTGTAAAGATTGCTATTCAACTCACTTCACATTCACTGAACTTTAACTTCACTTTATATTTTATTACAATAATATATATATATATACTGTATATGAAAAACAGATGAAAACTTTTATTTTAAATTTTCACATATGCAAAATATGAAATTATTTTGAATTTAAAGTCGAAAAAAAGTTTAATAAATTAATTCAATTATATAAATATATTTTGGTTTTTTATTAATCTAATTAAAATGTCAAATTTATTGAAATTTTGCATAAATATTTATATAAGTGCTGAACAACTAATAAAATGTCGAATAGATTTGTGATTTAGTGATTTAGTTGGTTTACAGTAATAATCAAATGTTGAATGGAATTTAGAAAAGATGTAAATCCAGTCTGATTTAGGAATAAAGCAATTTATTGAGAATTATATATTAAAAGCTTATGAGAATAACTGTAAGTTGAAAATAACTACGATTAAGGTTTATGAGGTATTACAGCATCTCATAGACTGATAGTTTATATGATCTTTTGTCAGCTATTGGGTAATAGAGAGATGAGAAAAAAAGATTCAAATATCTGATTCAAGTATCTGAGAAACACCAACAAAATAAGCACATTATTATCATAGAGAATGATACACGTAGTATACACGTAGCCTACAATGTAAAACTGTGCTCAGCTCTCTTTTCTGTTTGAAATCCTATCATTTAAAATATGCTATTATCTGACAGAGAATGGATTACGAGTATTGCAGTTTTGCCAGCCTTTACAGTAAGCCCAGTTCGTGCCTTCAGTCTGGGTTCAACACATAACACTGTTGTAACTTACTGTTGAGTATATTGCAATCTATAGAGGTATAACTTTCTATATAACTTTTATATAACGCATATATCGATATCTTGTGCGCTGTATATACTGTACATACTGTACATACTATTCTGCTGTGGAAATGCCATCAAATATAGTAGGCATAGTGTGTGCACATACTATGCATCTCTCGACTTTGCCGTGATTTTACGAGCACTCTTTTATCGCTAGTGCAACAACTTATTCAACTTATTTTTATGTTGCAAAAGATATCACTACACAATAGAATGGATTATTACAGATTAATGCTTTAATATAACTTCTTATTACGAAATACATATGTTATTATTCTTTATTATTCTTTATTATTCATTATTATTACACGTCGTCATTGAACGGCATCAACAGTTGGGCATTTGTAACATAAAAATCACTATTTATTCCAATTGAAAGTTACTCAATGTTTAAATAGAGAATAGTATGAGGGCTTTATTTTGTGATGCGATCAGTTTTATCCCACGTACACATTTATACCCTCATGTCATTGGAAAGCGTCTGATCCTACTATAGTCAAAGGCTGCTGTTTCTTATTAGTCAGCTTTATAGGCGTTTCTCGTTATAGCGGTATTAACCAGAAGAGTATCATCACTGCCAGAAGGATAGATAGATTGATGCAACCAATATTCTATGCTTTTTTCTCTTTTCCATTGGCTTTCATATAAATTCATAGACTATAGAGTAAAGTGAGTTGAGTCGAAATCCCCTTTAATCAGAGAAACACATACGAGTCAGTCAGTCGAACCTGAATCTCATCAGTTGAGAGGCAATCCTTCATCTGTTGCTGTTGTAAGAAAACAGCAAAAAAGAGCAAAAGATAAAGAAGGATTTTCTATCCTATGCTTGGTATGTGGTCACTGACGAAGACCCCTGTTGTCAGATAAACGCCATGACTGCCACTAAAAAATATGGAGAGCTATGAGTCAGATCACCAGCTGAGAACTCCTTTACTCAATAATATATGCGCTAAAAAATAATAGTGGAATTTAATGACAAAATGTAAAAAAGGTTTCTTTTTTAGTATTGGGTATGTTCTGCACATATTATAGCCGATCATTTTTTCTCAAACCTTATGTCAATTTGAGTTTAGATATGAAGCAAAAGGAATTCATTATTCGTTAAATGCTGGCATTCGATGGATAGGCAGTGGATATTGTGATAGCAGAGGAATTCCAAGGTTTTCATTGCTTTTTATCCTAAGCTGACATTATTTTGACAAAATGATCATATTATACAAATGCAGCCAATTATTAGACACACAAAAAGGCAAAGCTAGCGCATACTTTTGTTTGATAGTATGATAGAAGGATTCTATGATAGTATGATAGTTGCCGTATCACGAATACTATAAAAACAATACAATACTATTTTAATATATCACATATTTTGGGTGTGCGTTTCATGTCCAACAATATTCATCGACTAATATTATTCGTGACTAATATATTGAAGACCACTTATATTAAGATTCACCAAAACCTAAGCAAACATGCATTAGATTTTTATTTAGAATATTTGTATTAATTAAATTTTTGACAAGTGGTGTAAAAGATTCTTATGATATGTGAGTTATTAAAATCGATAATTATTACAATTTCCGTCAAAACTTAGTTATCGGCGATATATATAATATAATACATATATAATGTTATTATATAAAAGTATTTTTTATAATAGCGAAAAAATAAGCAACATTATTTTATACTGTTTGAGAAAAATAAGGACTGACATATACTCTAGTAATAAATTGCACATTACATATTACTACCAAAATAATAGCTCTGGGAAAATACTGCTTTATATATTTTTGCATTATGTTTCATATGAATATTGGACCAACTTGTAAGTCAAAACACATGGGGATATTTGTAATTCCCCCTTTAATTTTGCAAACACGATAAAAAGAGCTTGAATTTAGAGAACATTCTCTCAATTCTTTGTGTTAATTATAGAGAGGTTCACTTTTTTCCATTGTTTATATTAAACGAAAAAATAAAGTCGATATAAGTAATGCTAGTATTTGTATTTAGTTGATAAAAAGGCAATTTGCGTAATTTACATAAAAGTTAGCGACTATTATGCTTAATGTATAATACTTTGTGATCACTCTGTAATGCGTATTTCTATATTTCATATCTGATAAGAAATGCAACAGAAAAAGCTTATCTTTAAAAGTAATGATAGTTGACTTGTTTGAAACGAGGTTTGATTTAAATTAAGTTAAAGTGAAAGTTTTCCATAAATCTAAGTTTTCCTTATTTTGCTCTAAAATATCAAAAAACTTCTAGAATTTCTTTTACATTAAATTTATTATATTGTTTGTTCTTAACAAATAATAAAACATTTTTAGAAATACACCAAATATATGATCAATTATAATTAAAATATTTTTCAATGCCTTTTTTGTCAGTTTGATTAGAGCTGATATTTTAAATGAATAGGCCGACTTTGAGTCTCGACTTTAAAATGGTTTGAGTCTCGATCGATTCTCGAGTTTTTTTGTATAGCTATTGAAAAGAATAAAATGGTATAAGAAGTTTATAAAAACACTTTAGATTTACAAAAATAAAAAATTTATGAAAATTTTAATTTTT
>JAUJYU010000285.1:0-14926 GCA_033995675.1 Nothrus silvestris
AGCGTACAGACACTAAACTCTCATAGAAAAATAGCAAGAAATAGGTGTCAAAATGCGTACAAGGGGGAGGGAGGGGTTAAAAACCCTCATTTTGTGCGTACGTACTTTAAGGATGAGCCCTAAACTAATGTGAATCTACGTTAAAATTGATCGGAATATCTTTTAGTTTTTGTTTATTTACATTTTTAAAAAAGTTATAAATATTTATAAAAATATAAATAAGTGTTTTATAATATGCTATGTTTTCATAATAATTATTACAAACGATTTTCATATTTAGTAAACGATTGGCAATCATTTGGAAAATGGAATCAATGTCTCAATGATTGGGATTGTCTTAAACTGTTTTAAATGACAAATAATGGAAAACAACTATCCGTACCGACCATTAAGTCAGTCAACAGAATCAGTCACACCATTGAATGGGATATTATTGAAGATCCCATTCTCGCGAATAGCAATAGCGACAGTATCTCTGCCTCTGATGGCATTCATATACTGCGTCTTTTGGTCACTGGTATTCAACTTCCAGTCTTCGACGTCAACCCATTGTGGGGTTAATAACTATTTACCGTCTATTAGTTCAGCCATCGGTGCGTTTTCGCCACAAAAATATGTCTGGCGTTTAGCCATTGCTTTGCATTCGAGTCCAAGATATTTGTTAGCGATTATGTATTTCATTAGATTTAAGTCAATACCTATTTTAATGTTAAATATCATTGAAATCAGTTCCTTAGTTGGTCTCACTTTCATATCTTCGACAGAAAACTATCGTAAGTGTAACACAACGTGAACTCATTTATTATTAAAATACAATCACTATTAAAATACATTTACTATTAAAATAAGTGATTAAATGAAAGTTTTATTGAAAATGTATAGCAATTCACTCGAAATGTTTCGTGGCTTTCATGATATCGTCAGTGATCGGAATGTATAGTCATTTACGTAAGTCTCAAAAGTCTTCAATTAGAAAATATTCAGCAATAACTAACATAAGTGGCGGCATATCTGCCGTCTATTTTTTCACGAGACATAACTGGTATTGTGAAACAGGAATCTATACTTTGTTTGCTTTATCTGAATATTTAGTAGTTTTAAGTAATATGTTATTTCATTTTCAGGCTTATTATGATTTTAAACAAATTAGTTTATCAATTGTTACAAATAGTTATCAAAATGCCAATTATTTCGCTTAAAATTATTTAATACAATTTAATTATTTAAATAAATATTTTTAAATATAATTCGTTTTACTTATCATTTAATGCATAAAAAGATACCAATTTTAATGAATTTGAAGACATTAAAACTCTTAGTTTCGTTCATTAAGTTTAAGTCTAAATTCATTTAAATTAAATATTTTATCAGATTTTTGTTAATTTCGTGAATATTTTTGAAAACCAAAATCTTTATTATAAAATTAATTGGATTTTCATATTGTATTTAAAAATAACTTAAACACCAGTTAGAAATGCTGTAAATGTAGGTAGAAATGCAGGTATAAAATGCATTTATACAATAGTTAGCACTAAACTTATAATAGAGAAAAACCAAATTTCAACCATTTTAATAAATATAAGTTAATGATCATAATTAGCTATTATTATGTTTTCAAAATAATTTCGGAAAAGTCGAGAAAAGTTAAACACCTTTAAAATTATTAAAATTTCAAATTAAGCATTAAAGAAATTATGTTTTAATTCATTTTATTTAGTAATTTTTGATTTTGTTTGAATTGCATTTTAACGGTTTATATCCTCAAAATGTCAGACAAAGATCACAATATATTTGTTGCTTTACTTTAATTATAAAAAGATTGGTTAATCGCAAGAATGGCTAATATAAACTTCAATTAAATGTTTAGGTCGGATGTGAAATATTTTGTTTGAATACATGTATTTAATGCATTCAATTATTAATAACCCTTCAGTCTGTATAAGATGTAAATATTTCACATCCGACCTAAACATATAATAATTATCTAATCATCTAAATTTAATCTTAGCCTTAGGTTGAGGGGATGTTAAACATTTTCGTCGACATGGGGGTAAAGGTGACTAGATGTTTACCATTTGTTTAGTACAAAACACGCAAAAAAGTAACAGCACGCGTCGCAACACGTATCTTATAGAATAGCATCCCCGCAACACGTACTACTAGGGTTTAAATTTTACGTAAAATATATTTTGGGTGTAAAATTACGCGTAATTTTACATGTAAGACATGTAACAATGTCAAATTACACAAAAGGGTGTAAAATTCGAATATTTGTTTTTACATTATTAAATCCAATCAAATATTAATTAATTGAATATTACTCTGACTAAAACTATCACTAACAATTAAAGCACACTTATTATCGCTAATTAGAACACCATTATTGTAGACAATGTGTCTAAAAATAAAATTATTAAAATCATGTTGAAGTTCATTAGTCTATAGTTTTGTGTCATTTATTTTTCATTCAAATATAACTTAATTTCAGTGATGCGAAAGTCCCCTTTCCTATAGGAGGTAAAGGTGGGGTTATTTCCTTTTTAGACTCAGGGTATTTATATAGGGTTACCTATGAATAACAATATAGAAATCTAAAAAAAACGTTGAGAAATCATAGACCAAAGGGGGTAACAGGCAGCATAATTTCTTCAGATTCTACGGTAAAAATGTAAAAATCTTAAAAATTCATCAAATAACCATAAATATATGAGACATTTATATTTTGTCATAAATAACCGTTTTATATAAAATTTTCAATAGGTGGCGCTACTGTCCATTTTACACTTTGACGTAATTTATTTTTTCCAAGTGTAATATTACGTAAAATTACGCGTAAATTACACCTGTAAAATATGTAATTTTACACCACTTAAAACCCTACGTACTACACTATCTGTACACAATATACTACTTTCAACCCAAGGGTTGCCGATAGTGGATGTGATTTCTCCTAAGGTGGGGTATTTAGAAATTTTCTTTCAATGGGTTAAAAAATAACCCCTTCTAACCCTCTGCCCACCCCTTGTGTATTCAGTGGCAAAATTACCGATTCAATTAAACACTGAAATAACATATGCTAGACTTTCACCAATAATGTCATAAACCAGGAAAGCTTTGGATTGACGAATGAATCTAATAGAATAATTTATATAAGTTTGATTCATTTGTGAACAGTGTATAGGAAATAAAAGTACAGTACAGGTATGATATACCGATATACAAGTATAAAATGTGAAACTATTGATAAGTTATTGATAACTATTTCAAACAATATAATAATCAACTTTCATTGTGTAGTTAAAGTTAAAAACCTATAGTTAAATTTCATCTTTGAATGATAAAATTTATTTGATATTCAAATATTGTTTTGTTGGTATTTTTGTTTAAAAAGTTACTCCAAATATGACAAATAACTTGTAATAAAAATTATTTAAGCGGTGAGACACCAATCATATGCATTTCTAAACATTTTAGCCCATGGACTGACTTCTAAATGTTTAAACTGTTTAGGAATGTAAGGCCATTGCCATAAGAATGTGCATCTCTCTGGATGAGGCATTAGTGCTAAGTGTCTTCCATCAGAACTGCTTATGCCTGCGATTCCAAGTTTACTCCCATTTGGATTCATCGGATAACTAAACAATGTATTAAAAGTTAAAATTTCTACAAATACTTATCTTAACAACAAATATAACTTTGATTATTTTGAATGCATTAAAGCACTATTGAAACTAATGTAAAGCTTACGTTTCAGTGGAATTGTTGTGATCGTCGACATAACGCAAAGCTATACAATTGTTTTCTTGAATTGTTTGTAGAATATCTTTATTAAGATAAGTGAACTTTCCCTCTCCGTGTGCGACCCAAACCCCCATCACAGATGAGTGCATGTCTTTAAACATCATTGCATTAGTGTTTTGTTCAATTTTAACTGAAACAAAACGGCTTTCAAATCTTTCCGAATCATTATGTATAAGAAGTGTTCCCTGACTTCCTGAATAGGGTTATTAAAATCACTTTTAGTTCACAAATACTTTAAAAGCAAACATATAAATCTTATTTATACCATCGCTTTGTGAGCCAACCCAACCCAATAATGCCATGAGTTGACATCCATTACAAACTCCCAGAGAAAATGTATCTTTTCTCGACTTAAATCTTTTTAATTGTTGTTCAATAGTGTGATTATATTTCATGGTTGCAGCCCATCCACGAGCAGAGCCCAGAACATCCGCATAAGAGAAACCTCCCGGGAATACAAGCCCTCGAAAAGCTTCTAATGTTAGATTTCTTTTGCCTAATATGTCAGTAATGGTGACGTCTGCCACTTCGAATCCTACCATATATAGACTGGCAATCATTTCTCTGTCACCATTTATTCCTTCTTCTCTAATAACTGCCACTCGAGGGGCAGATTTGAAGTGAGAATCAATATCTGGGAAACATATCACAAATTAATATCAATCAATAACATTAAATTTGAGGCCAATATATAATCAAATTTCTCACTTATATTTATTTCATTTGTATCAAATGTCAGTTTCCATTCTGGAGTTTTGCGTGCTTTGAGTCCAGCCTTTTCAGTCTGAACACACTTTTTGTTTGTCTGTAATTTTTCGAGTTGGAAACTCGTCTCTTCCCATATATCTCTCAATTCAGTCATTTTTTCCTTTAAGAACCACATAAAAAGTTATTCTTTGTTTGAGACATAATTAAAAGTACACTAAATATACTAAAAATAGTCTCACTTACTTGTAAAACCAAATTATCATTCATTTTGATTGAAATATAATCTTTATTTTCTATACCATTGCCAATAACTTGTGGTTCAATTCCAATACTTTTAAATTGTTTCAATACATGCGATAATGAATCTTCTTTTACTTCAATAATTACTCCGCATTCTTCGGCAAATAATAGTTCTAAATCCGTATTAGTTTTAGAGACAATATTGGCCTCAACGCCACAGTTAGTCGCAAAAGCCATTTCTAGTAAGCAAGTGATAAGTCCTCCGTCACTTATATCATGACCTGCGGTGCAAATTCCGTTTTTAACGAGAGCCTGAACTAAATCGAAGCAATTTTTCAACAATTCAGGTTTGTCTAAATCTGGCGATTCATCACCGACTTGACCAAACACTTGTGCCAGAGCTGATGCTCCAACTCTTAATCTTTGATTTCCACTTAAGTTGATATATAATAATTTACAATTATCGATCTTGAGCTCTGGTGTCACTTTCAATCTAATGTCAGGCACTGGAGCGTAAGCACTAATAACTAAAGTTCCGGGGGATTTAACTATTTCATGACCATTCGTTAACTTGACTTTAGCTGCCATTGAAAGAGAATCCTTTCCTCCATCGATAGCAATATGCAATTCATTCATTACTTGACACATCGCTTGACACGTTTCAACTAACTTCGCTCCTTCTCCTGATAGAAATCACAATTAAATATCATTAGTTATTTATTGTAAATAATAGCTTAAGTGAAACCTTCTAGCTTTGCGGCCCACATCCAATTGCCCGAACATTTAACGTCACTCAATTCAGTTATTGCACAAAACATTAGATTAGTTAAAGCCTCCGCTACTGTGAGTCTTCCATTAGCTGCCGGAGAAATAATTCCTTTAATTGGTTGTTCACCAATAGAAGTAGCGCTTCCTTTCAAATTGAAATAATTTAATGCAATCACTGCATTGTCTGCAAGCGGTGTATGAAGTGGTCCAATACATTGTTGTTGTGCTACAAGACCTGCGTTAAAAAAATATTGAAGCATTTTGCAATTATTTCAAATTGAATGATGTATTAACTAACCCGTTACACTTCTGTCAACTTTATTCGTCAAATATCTTTTTGATGCGACGGATGGAAGACGAAGTACTCGATTCAATGCTGTCAATAACTTTAGATTATCCGGCAGTTTAAGAGGCCTTAAAACGGGTCGAACACTATTCATATTAAACACTTTGCGAGGCATCGATCCCAATACATGTTTGAGATCCAAATGCACGGGATGTTTATTAGCAGATTCATCGTCTTCTATAAGAGTTATTTGTCCATCACCTGTAATACTTCCCACTAAATCTATTTTGCATTTTTCTCGTTCGCTTATTTTTTGAAGTAAATTATGATCTTCTTGTCTGACAAGAATCGCATTGCTTTCTTGATATTCTGCACCCCATAATTCCAAAACATTGATCGTAGAATCTCCTAAAGTGAACCTTTTTGTATAAATTTTGGCTCCCATTGGGTCCACAATCTCTTTGAGGACATTGCCATTCCCTCCCGCCCCCTGATCGTGAATCGATTGAATTGGATTATTACCTATTTATCAAATTGTTATCAGTAATCCATTATTTATTATTGAGATTTACCTGAATATTCAATACAGGCTCTAATAATTCGGTTAAGCTTTTGCTCCATTTCTGGATCTCCTCTTTGAACGGCTCCAAAATCTAGTTCTTTATTTTCTTCTCCACCTGAAGTAATGAGAAATATTTTTAAAAACTCAGTTCCTTTCATATTCATTATTGATATATATATATAAAGCAAACCCTGAATGCTTGTAGAAGACGCCGCTCCGCCTCCGACTCCAATTCTGTTAAAGAATGACACAAATGTTTAATCAAACACTAAATATTCAATATGTTCTTAACCTATAGACAGGTCCACCAACTTTTGCGACTGACATTCCAATCTCTGGACTTCTTTTTTCGACATTTATGTCATCGATAGTACCTATTCCTCCACTAAACATAATAGGTTTAATCCATTCAATCCTTTCGTCTTAATAATTGATAATTATATTAGTTTTGAGCTGAAGAGAAAATGAACTATAATATAAACTAACTGTTTGGTAATCTTTGGCCAAAACTTCTTGCAAATCCTGCTAAAACAGGTTCACCAAATTTGTTGCCATAATCAGAGGCTCCATTACTTGCTTCGATACATATTTGTACGGGTAGTGCAAAATTATTTGGATAGACTTCATTTTTGTCCTCCCACTCCAAATTATAATCGGGAATATGTAAGTTTCCAAAACAATAACCAGCCGTAGCCGCTATTACGTGAGCGCCACGACCCGCCGCCTGTACATCTCTTATGCGACCCCCGGTTCCTAAGTTGTTATTATTTATTCATTAATAGAGTTAATTAATAACTTATATAAATAGTCATTTTATTCTTTTCTGTACTAAATATATGACTTTTTTAGTGGCTTATCGAAAACTTTTAGGGGCTTTTGAAAGAGTGTTAATAAATCATTCTTTCCCCGTCTTTTACAGTTTTTTGTAAGAAAGATTTCTATAGAGAACTAAATGTTATGTTTTTTAATATCAACAAATAAACTATTTTGAAATTGTTTTTAAATCAAAGAAAATAATTAGTTTTGGTATTTTTTTCAAAAGAGAGTTTCAAAAGTATGAGTTAATAGTAGCAAAAGATATATGACTAGCCTGTTGTGGCTCCAGGAAAAGGCGCGACACCAGTTGGAAAATTATGTGTTTCTGCCGTGAATATGATATGACGAGTTACATTGGTCTCGATTTTTACTAATGAGGCTTCAGTTGGATTTACTGGAAGTAATATTTTAAGAGCAGAGAACCCTTTTATCGCACTCGAGTTATCGTTAAATTTAATAATATTGTTATTATTGGTATGAAGTTGAGTGTCTGCCACTAATTCAATCAGCGACTTATCAATCTCTTTGCCATTAATCACAATTCTTCCCTATTTATAAATTATTGTAAAATTAATGTCTGTTATTCTGTTATTTTAAATGTTTAAAGTTGAAAGAGTTTTGATAAGTCATATAAATCACGAAAAATTACTTTAAAAAACCAGTGTCTCGAGTGTTCAGAATTAGACTGCGCCAAATCAAAGCATTCAACTGAAGTTGGATTTCGTTTAAGAGTGTCTCTAAATAGTTTGGTATAGTATTCGATATCCCATTTGTCAAATGATAAGCCGAGCTCATCACTGATTTGACGAAGTGCTTCCTCTCCTCTATTAATTACGTCGATTTCGACCCATCGCTCACTATTGACCGGCAATTGGAATGATTGAATGGGTTTTGTATATCTTTCTTCAGTCATTCTGTCGTGTAATTTGCTTACAATCTTAGTTTCTATATTTTGATCAATTTTTCCCTTTTAAATAATATTTGTAAAAATTAGTGACTATTTTCTATGTAATAGTTATAAAAATAATTAGAGCACTGAAATCACCTCATATTTGATTAGATAGAGAATACTTCTCTCTATTCTGTTTATTTTTTTACCGAGATCTACAGCTGCACAAATGGATACGGCATTGCTTGACAGGGCTGTACTAAAGTTAAGTCTCGGACCAATTTCAATAAATAAGCCCTTTTCCACTGATGACTTCTTCTCCAAATAAGAAGTTCCCTTTTCAACATTGCTATTAAAAGTAGGCGATAGTATCCATTTCAGTTTCTCTTCTTCAGTTGTATTAAGGTTTTCTACAATCACAATTCATTCATCAAATCCAACTCTAAACCATTTCAACTTAACCTAACCAAACACTTACCGTTGCAACCAATATAATAGCAATATTCTGTTTCAATTGAATTTAAATTATTGGCGATAGCTTTCAATTGAAGAAAAGTTTCATTAATTTTGCCTTCACTCAGACCAGGTCTTTGATAATATTTGAAAACTTTATTAGCCATCTTTGTAGACACTGTCCTTGAGAGTAAAACTTGATAAGTCTCGAGTCTTTTAAACTAGATCTTTATCAATTAATACTATCAGTAATAGGACTTTTATATTGGGATAAATAATTCAAGGCTTAGATTGATGTTCAGGTTCAAAGTGCAATCAATTCTAGCTCAGCAACAAATGAGTAATAATTTAATTTTATTTAAAATCATTTCTCTATTCAATTTGAAAAGTACTTAAACACTAATTAATACCTGTATAAAAATAATTAACATTAAGTATAATTACATTCGCTTTAATGACTTCAATGACTTTAGTCGTAATGAATCAACTTTTAAACAAATTTAAGTGAAGGCGAAAATTACTGCAATTTAACTTTTATAAACTTAATTTGAAAAATAAGTTCGAATAATAAGTTGTTTTTAATATAAACACATACTTATCATAAACATATTATTCGTCACACATTTATCTAGAAATAATGATTCCCATTTGTCAATTGAATTTTCTTTTAATGTTTTCCTAAATATTTATCTTAAATGCATCTGAGTTTGTAAGCAAAGATGTACTGTACATAAGTTGCTTCTATTATATCAATAACTAATATTTGTCTTAAATTGGATCAACTCATGAAAACATTTATTAATAAAATAACATGTAATAATCAAATCTGTTGTTAAGGCTATATTAATATTAAAATGATTACAATTTAAAAACGTAAAAACAAATGAAAATCATAATTTCGTATTTTTAGAAATGTTAACACTTAGAAACTTAAAAATGTTTAACTTTAAATCTTTAGAACTTGACAGAAATGTTGAGTTGGGCTTTGTTATGAGGAAAGTTAAAGTTATGTTCAGATTTATTTATTTTCTAATTAAATAATTGGTAATGAATAAAATTGTTTTATCTACAAATAAATTACAATTCATTTTGACTCTATTACAAAAACAAACATGAATTTGGAAAATAGTTATAATTAGAAATGCAATCGAATATAAAATAAATTAAGTAATACTAAATCATATAATAAAAGTTCAAAATTGGTTTTGTGCTTCTGTAGAATCAGCAGAATTACAGGTTTGTTGACAACTAACGAGTCCTTTTTTGCACTCGCATTTGGTGCAGTTGTCGTCTATGGGAGTCCAGGTCTCGCCATCAATATATTCATAATTATTAAACATACAATTCATGGAACATGACTTGTTTGTATTATGAGTTGATTTGCAATCGCAATAATAACCTCCGTCTTCGTTAATGCAATTGGCAGAGGAATGGCATGTGTGCCGACCAGTAGAGCATTCGTCTAAATCTGTAACACATCGGAACTGTTACAGAGACTGGTGTGTAACGTAACGTAACATATTCTTTGGGCATCAGATAAAACCTTATGATTTAATAGGAAGACATCGCGGAAAACAAACCAATCAATACCGTTAAAACCGAAATTTTTTCAAGCGTTCGAGAATTAGACCCTTTATATAAGTAGAACAGTTATTACATTCAACTGTTAATTCATGCAATTATTAATACTAGCAGTTGTTTAGCAAAAGTTTAGAAAACACCATTATTTCAAACTCATTTCAACCATTAAATAGTTATTTATTTAGACAAAAGTTAAAATTAGTTGTTATTTAATTAGTTGAAAGCTTTTTGAATAGTTTATAGAGTATTTTGAATAGAGTATAGAGAAATAATTGAGGTTTAAGGAAAGGTAGTAAGAGATGCACAAATAATATTGATTTTGCAATTCAATGAAGCACATAAGCTAATCTTACCGATGCATTTGTACTTATCAAGACGTGTGAAGCCATCCAGACATTCACACTTATAAGAACCCGACAAGTTTACACATTCAGTATTCTGTCCACAATGATGGCCATAATTGCCTCCTTTATGATCACATTCATTAATATCCTGACAAAGTTTTCCATCGCCTTTAAAGCCTTTATTGCAAGAACAGACGTATTGTGCTTTTAAATTATGACACGTGGCGTTCGGGTGACACTCATTACCATTACTACAAAAGTCAGTGCCTAATAAATCATAATTAGTTGCATATCAATAATAAGTTTTTTAATTAAAATTAAAAAAGATTAATCATTTAATACCAGCACAAAATTTACAGCATTCGCCTTCTTTGCTAAACTGGTCCTCTATCGGACAATCTAACTTCGGGCACATCTTTTCGACATCGATTTGTTTGCAACTGGTCTTTCCGTCCTAAATATATGCTTCAATTAATCTCATTTTCAACACAATTAATCAATTAGAGCGCTCATACATTACAGACACATTCCCCACATCTGCCACTATTGACTTTCTTAGTAGGGACTTTCATGCGTTCTCCATGTTGTAGGACTTGACCATTCAAATAGCAGGTCTCTGAATAGTTGACAACGTTTATTAGTTAACACCATTTTTGAAAATGCTTTTAAAATACATACTTTTGCAAACAGGACAACATGCGTTTGGATCCAATTCTGGATGTTTGCATGGAATTGAACAGTGTATTGGTCTACACGTCACTTCTCCGCGCTATTCAATAAAAATATTTAAAATATATATATTTAAAAATAAAAATATATCATTTTTGATAATTATACAACACTTTCGAATACGTACAACACAGGAACAGATATCGCAATTCTGTTTCCAACTCGACCCTTCGGGATGTAATGTTCCGTTTATATTACAACTTCTGAAGCAATCACACTCTTCCACACTTAATAATCTTCTTTCAGTCTCATAAAGCTATTTATAAATTGAAGTGTTTTAAAAAATTGTTTTTAATCATATATAAAGTTCTTACTCTTTCAGTTAGCTCTTTGACAACATTTTCTAACTTTAATACTGAAATTTGTAGAGATTTGAATTGACCACAATTATGACAATCTTTAGAATATAAATATAAATATAAATATATATTATATGTGCAATCATTTAATCAATATAATTATCAGACTTTCTATCAAATTGAATTATCGATCGCTTATATGCTTCAATATCATTTCCTATTTTGTTATTCAATATATAAAAGTTGATTATTAATTACCTGATTCTGAATGAATACCAAGAGCTAAAATAATGAAATTAAAAATATTTTAGTATTAATTCTTTGATTAAATGCATTTTAAAATTAGTTAGAATTTTAAATTATAATTTCAGAATTTGAGCTAAACTTGTCTGCTGTAAAATATTGTTAAAAGCAATGCTAATAAATCTTCACTTACTCTCTCGATCTGAAAACATGCACACAATGATGACAAATGCTAACAAATTGTCAAAATTTTTCAAACACTTATTCAAATAGAGACCCATTTGATTGAATAAATCGATTAAAGGTATGAAAAGCACAAACAAACATATTTAAACTATATATTAGTCTAAACTATTGAAAGTCGAAAACATAAAAAACAAGTCAACAAAATTGATTACATGTAGATTATATTGAAAAGATTTGGGAGAAACTGACTCTCTCGCTGTTTCGACTAATGCGTTACAATTAAAAGCCGAAGTTTGCCTTTTAGCAAAAGTTTGCACAACTCGTAAGTGATGTACTGAAAATATTGTGCATAATATATAGCATAGAGAGTGTGGGCCCACACACACAATTACACGCATACCCACAAATGCACGAATTCACTGAATTGTTTAAATAAAAGCTCAAAAAAGAAGGACTGGACAAGTAATATAGTCTGACTCCTGAGTGATTTTACATCAAACACAACTATGTGGTCAGTAAAAATTCCTATTGCAGTGATTTATGTAAAAGTCCCGCTCCTTTTAAAGTTTTGCAAACAATGCTAATTCACTACAGGGAGCTGACGGACCTGAATCGTCCCTTATCTTTACTTCGAACTATCTCTAACCGCTCATAAATGTTGTTCTAAACTACAAAATATATCTACTTTTTTCATAGTTAGGAGTAATTGAATTTCAAGAGAAAGCAACTATTTTACTAAACATGCTTTTGTGCTTTACTATTAATATAAGTAGTATCTCAAGCAATATAAGTCAAATTTTAATTTTGAATATTTTAGAATAATGTTCAATATAAATCATTTTATTTATTATTATGTTGTATTTATGGAAACTTTGTTTCTCAAGCTTTCCATTTTGTATACATTTTGTAGTCAATTCGGTAATGGATAATAGAGTACTTCTCATAATACATATACTTTTGTTCTTACTATTTGTGGATTGTTTGAGAAGAGAAAATGTCACCGCCAGACACAATGTCATAAAGTTGTAAAGACGGACAGGTTTCTAACAGTTTTTAACATTCTTAAGGCTATAAAATGTCAGAATAGCATAAAATAGAATAACTGGAGACTAATGTAAGTGCAGCCAAATTACAGTATTTCACGAAGAAAATGCATTAAATGCTTATACATTTCTATTCAATAGTTCTATTATTGAATGAAAGTTAATGTGTACCCAACTATATTCTAATAACTATTATAAAGATTAATGATTGAAAGTCATTCTTTATTTATGTCGAAAAAAAGAAAACTAGGAAACATTGGATGAAGTTTCTATTACATTATACAACAATTCCATGACTTTTTTAAATTTTTTAAATGAGAAAATTTTAAAAGTTGATGAATTACTCGTTAGTTTCCATATAGTTTTTCATTAAAATGAAACTTAATATAAATATAAACTTTTGAAAGTTCTAAAGCTTGGTTTTAGTTCTAAAAAAGAAATTTATAAAATATGAACAATTCATATATGAGCGTAAACAGAACCTCAACGACTTAACAAGGCTTCAATCGTGAATATAAGCTAAATTTTTAACAATAAAATATTCTCGTTTTATTGAGTTTAAGTCTAAAATCAGTGGTTTTCAAGTATTGCGTTTTATTTTATGGCCAAATCTCAGCTTTGCTGAAAGGCTTTGTCATAAATTAATACTTCAAACACCATTTTATTAGATTTATCTAAACGCGAAACCAGTTCAAAAATGCTATTCAATTGAGAATTTTTCGATCATTCACTTTTATCGGAGACAACTTTCGTTTGATTTACTTTGAATAACAACTGTAAAAATTCTTAATAATATTCTTTACTATCAATTTTAAGTTTAATCTTAATCTATTTAAGATATTTAGGTTTATTGAATCCATTAAAATATTATCAAAATTGAGTTTTGAAATTTATCTCAAAGATAAGTCAGTAAATGGAAAATTTTAAGTTTAAGATCTGAAGGGCCAAAACTTAACATAAAGCGGGCCTTCAATCGATGATAACAGTACTAAAGTATTACATAAGAATATAAGCACAAAACACAAACTAACATTACTTTATATTTTTAAGCTTTTCATTAGTTTTTTTATAGTAGATTTTAAATCAAATGTTCATCTTTTTGAAAGATCTTTTCTAAAGTAAGCATATAATGATAAAAGCGCTTCCGCTAATGACATAAAAGCTCTTTCAAAGAATTGATATGTTTGCAATTGATTGCTTGGACTCAAATCAATCAGAATAAATACCGCCATAAACTTCTGTATCTCATTCTCGTCATAAAGCAGTGTTTGAAACAACTTTTAACGAATATGAGGTGACAAAAAATAGATAAAAACGTCATGGTCTCATCACTAAAATTCAATAACTAAAAATCTCTTATTGTAAAAGTTCAACTAAAACTCTATCAGAAGACCATTAATAAGATTCTTATCCGTTTATTAAATGTCTGCTCTGGAAAGACATCACTTTAATAACAGTCATTGTCATTATGTTACTTATATTTGTCATTTAACATCAATTATACGCCTTTAAGAGTCTACTTTTTATTTAAAGATTTAGACTTAAAGTCATATCTAAATAATGATCTTTACTTTATTTTATCAGAAAATTCATGTTTTAAGTGCAACTCTAATTTAATTAAGAAAATGTTTCTTTATTTTAATGGCTTATTTATTTCAGTCATATTCTAAATCAAATATACATTTTTCACATTTATTAATAGAGAAAAGAAAGCACTGAAAGAATTATGCAGTTTTATAAATGAAAATTTTGTTAGAGCTCAAAGTGTAAAATCTTTTCGAGATTTATTTGTCACTGAATATGGTTTATTTTATGAATTCAGCATTTATTCGGGTTATAAATTACAATAAATTTTGTTACACTAGATTTGACGCCATATGAGCAATCACTTTCTTTAGTATTAAAACTCTTATTATAATATAAATTAGTTATTATAAAACTTTATGAAAGAATTGAAATAATCATTCATAAATTATTT